>JAZHYW010016339.1:0-26573 GCA_037355805.1 Ixodes ricinus
CGGGACTGGGCAGTTGATTGATTAACCTTCTGATTATTCAAATAATGCTTTAATTGCTTTTTTTTTCCCTTTAATTGGAATTTTGTGCTGGAGGAAGTCATAAAAAAGTAAAAAATGTCTACTTTATATTTCTGACGTTTTTATTTCTTTTTTTGACACAGGCTTGCACGGTAAACCCAGTGATGTGATTGCTGCGCCAATTGCGCCAAACTGTGCCAAGGGGCTAACCCTGCTACATCCTGCTACATTTCGCCAAAATATGGGTAATCTGCGCCAAGCCTGCTCCAAAGGACCAATTTAGGTCGCCTTTCAAAACCGAAACTAAACTGAGTACTGTAATTGAGCAGGCGTGTGATATGTGGCGCAAGCGGCCACCTGACAAAGTACCGTGCATCAATTGTCCACCCGGTTTTGCATGGTTTTCCCGGCATCTCGCGTTTCGCGCTCTCAACTTGTGGGTCTCGTCTCTCGTCTCTTCTTATATATTTTCAGCGATAGACACGGATGTGTGCAGACGCTCCGACGCTAGCGTGCCAGGTACCAGCTATGCCGTCATGCTGTGAAACGAAACCATGTTTTTGCGCGGCAGGAGTTACTTTGTGAGCTGAAGCAACGGCCGTGGGAAAACTATATTTGGTCAGTGACTTTCAGTGACCGTGGTCGCGCGACGTCGAATGTTGCCGTTCCCACATCACTGCAGATATGGTACTTTCTAAGATGAAACTAAGTACCACCGCATGTTCATCAACATTCCTATTCTTGTTTAAATGATACGTTACTACAAAAATCCATTTTTAATTCAAAAACTGCTCTGTCAAAGTATTGTTTATCTAGATTCCTCTCGGTGGGCCTTCTTTCGAGAGGGACCTCGGTACGTGAAAAATCTGCCGTGAAAGAAAGTTGGTGAAGAGAAGTGAGCTAAAGCAAAGAAGGCAATGTCTGCAAGCTAAACCCACACAGCACGCTTGCTTGTCTCGAGTTCAGTTGTTGCACAAAGTGCTCCAAGAACGTTTTGAGGCTGGCTCGCAATGTCTTGCATCGATGCACTCAGGTTCTTTATTTTTTGTGTGTTTAGCTTGTACCTTGTTTGCCGGCCTGGCAAGCACGCGCCACTGGACTGTTTTTGTCGCATGCTCGAAAGTTATGTTTTGTGTACAATTTTGGGGATAAGGTAGCGATGGAGCTGAGGAGCATGGTTTCGGTTTCGACCGGACAGCCGTTGTCTGCGCTCGCGTGACTAAGCATGCCCAACAGCAAGTCTGCCGAAGTTGGCCTCACGTGCATGCGAACATGATTGCGTGACTGAGGCAGCAGCTGGGACGCTTGCAACTCATTGTTTTACGTTTGCTTACTTTTGACGAAAATCTGGCACGTCGGGAACCAGTAGAACGGTGGCAAGCGGTTTTTCAAAATTGCTTGGCAATGCCTACAGCACTGTACACTTGTGGGATGTCTGAGCAGTAAAAACAGAAGCAGCGAGTTCCGTCACAACACGTCACATCAGAACACAACACAACACAAAGTGCCCTTTGTTTGTACAGCATTTAAAACAAATATTTTTATTTTCCGAAGAATATCTGCTCCAAAATCCACTTCTGTTGCTCCGAAACACTGTCTTGGCTGCTCCAAAAGCCGCTTTTGCTGCTCCAAAACACTGTTTTGGTTGCTCCAAAACGTGCGCCAAAATGGCTTAGGCCAATCATATCACTGTAAACCACTTCAGCATGCTTGTGATTGTCATCAAGGGTGGTTATACTGTTTAAATAATAACTTAAAAATTATTTCACTTTGAAAGGCTTCCCGTGTTTATATTTCTGTAGGCGTCACAACGTGAAGTTTAAAATGGGAATGCATTATGCGATTTATGACATACTAAAAATAGTAAAAAAAATGTAGTTTTAACTTCTTCCATGCAATATGACCGGTAACGAATCATCTAACAGATTATCAATTGATTAGTCTATTGAAGGGTAGCGATCAGTCGGATTATTTTTTTAATCAAACCACAGCTCCAATCAACATTCAGTGTTTTATAAAAGCTATGGTTTGTGCGAGATAACAAAAAGATATGGGACCAGCGTTTGTATACAAACCACAACACTAAGATTATGGAAGCATCCGACTTAATAATAATCGCTTTGCTGAATTTCCGCGCATGTGAGGCGATACGCCATAGCTAAAATTCTGTGTTTTCGAGGATTTTTTTTTTTTTTGCAATTGGGGGTATTTTGTTTTTGGGTTTTAATTTTCTTCTACAGATTCAGTGTTTTTTTGTGTGTAAATTGGTTAAGTCATAACCAATTTACACAAAAAACACAGAATTTGCAGGAAAACGTTAAACTCAGAAAAAAAGTACCCCAAATTTTGAGAAAAAAAGTAAACACCAAAAACGCGGAACCCTAACCATAACCTTTAGTAGGAAGAAACAACAGCAAAAACAACAAGCGTTTAATGAGGAGGGTTCAGCTCAGCCGGAAACGGACTTGCATCATCAATATCCATGCTTCTGAACGTGCGCCTGTAGCAGACGACGCACGGCGGTATCTCCGCTTTCGCATGTTTCCAATTTCGGCCGCACGGTGGCGACGCGGTTCGATTTCAAGGCGAGTAGCGAGCGAGAGATTTGTTGCAACGTGCTTGCTGCATACTTATGCATGAAAAGTAATTCCTGCCGTTTATTTACTATTCTTTATTATTACTTATTTAAATTATTATTATTTACAAATACTGCCAGCCCAAAACAATGGGCCAAGGCAGGGTTGCAGTATAAAAAAAGTGCATATACACTTGTAGAAAGAGAAAAGAAAAAAAAACGAGCAAAACAATGCGAAATTACAATTACAATGGTGCCATACTGCTTATGAAACTCGTTATCATAGGGGCATTTACAACATCTGACTCAAGTTTATTCCAGTCATCTATACATCTTGGGAAAAATGAAAATTTAAAGGTGTCTGCAAAATACGGATATGACTGAATATATTTGTTATGCTTTGTACGAGTAAGAAGTCTGCGTGAGTCAGTTGGGACGTCCGCGTGGACGTATCTTGACATATCAATATTATGCAATCCATTTACTAATTTTAAAAGTATTTTAAACGATGTGTATACATGCCTGTCTTTATGTCAGGCAGCCCTGCCCTTGCTTTGAGCATTGTTACTGACTCTGTGGAATGAAAACAGTTATAGATAAACCTCACTGCCTTATTTTGAACTCGTTCGAGCTTATTGATGTTGCTCTGAGTGAAAGGTTCCCAGAGCATACTCGCGTAATCTGTAAAAGGGTTGATAATTGGGCTAGTTGGTATGTAAACATCAAACGGTATTAGCGCTCTTTCCTGTATCTTCTCGCTACGTGTGCGCTAATACCGTTTAGATGTTGCGTAATCTGATTGGTAAGACAGGGGTTTTAAAACCGGTTAACTTAACCTCCGGTGTTGTGCCCTTCAGTGATCGTCTTAAAGTCCAAAGCCTAAACATAGCCTTATTATATATTTTGTCCATTTGCAGGTTCCATGAAAGGTTTGATTGTATGTACACATCTACCCTAGGTATTTGTACTCCCTTATTTTACAAAGCTGCACGTCGTCAATACAGTACTGAAACAGTAAATGACTTTGTTTACGTTTAATAATCATGCTTACAGTTTTTGCTCGTGTTTATTTCCATTTCCACGTTTGACACCAATCGAAAAGTTTGTCCAATTGTTGATTTAGTCAGATCTGATCGCTTTCAGTGTTGACCGTTGTGTAAATAATCATATCATCAGCAAAGTGTTTTAATTTTACTGCCCGGTTGAGTCCTACGCACATGTCATTAATATACATAATAAATAGCAGTAGCCCTATTGTCACGAGTGACAAATGATGAGGCAGCGAATAACTGGAGAAACTAAGCGTTTAATGGGGCGAACTTGTGCCCAAAACAAAATCAAGAAAGGCAGCGTCGCAGCCGTCGATGTCGGCGAAATAGCAGGGTCGAGCGCTGGGGTGAGACTGACTCCGCTCGCCATGCAGAGTCCCTTATGTACCCGCATGGATTTCTGGAACATTCCACGTAGAACTTTCGGCGCATAGAACTTTTCGGAACTCAATCAGATGAGAATGTTCGCAAACTTTCAAGAACGCCAAGTTGAAAGAATAAATAAAAGAACATTCCACTGACTGGAATCGAACCTAGACCTTCCGCACGACAGTCACGCGCGGTAACCATTCGGTCACGCATACGCTCGCTCGGCAACGCGCATAGCACTTTTACAGACCTTTGTGGAACTTCGGAAATCACTGGCAATGGTTCAGCTTTCTCATTTTTCATTTCAACAAATTGGGTTCTTCCAATTAAATATGCTTCCAGTCAGCCCATCAGCTGTAATGATACCTGCAATTTTACGTAGCAGCTTTTGATGGGACACCCGATCAAATGCTTTGGCAAAATCCAAAAATATATTTCTCTGTCCCCTACTATCAATGCACTGGCTCCAATCGTGAAGGACCTCAATAAGCCGTGTTTTCTTTAACAAAATTTTTACATGAGCTAGTTTTATGTTTTTGTGTCAACTGAAGTTTGTGCACCTTTGTGTCTAATATCTGCAAGATAGTATATGGCAGTGGTTCTCAAATAAGGGTCCGCGAAAGCATTCTGGGGGTCCGCAAGGCCCTGCCTCATCAGTCAAGGCTGGCAATAAAAGCTTACTTTTGGGTTGAGTTTTCTCGTCTGCATGTCAATGAGAGAAGTCTACATCACACTAGCCCTTAGTTACATCTATTTATTAGATCATTATCATAACTAACCTATACATTTCCCTTCTCGTCACAAACGGGTCCTCCATCATCTCCGCCGATCCAAAAGGGGTCCGCGAAACATCACTGGTTGAAAACCACTGGTATATGGGAAGCAAAATGTATTAGTGCAAAGCATTGTTTTCTGACTAGTAATGGTATGAACTACTCTGGCATACCACTGCTAAAGGGTCATATTAGGGTGAATATTTATAACAAATGAACAGGTTTTCAGTGACATTTCTAATATAAAAAGATTTACAACAGTGGTCTGTGATTATGATCAAAAATGCCTCGAGCACTATTTTATGTGAACTAATGTGCTATTTTGTTCAATATTTAATGCTTTCACTCGGTACGACAGCACGCAGTTGCCATTCTTAATGTTCATAAGATGACGGTGCCAACATGATCAACACATGAGTTTTAACCAGGGTTACAAATGATGCAATGATGCGACGAGTTAAATATGCTTGGGAGAAGAGCGTGTTGGTTCAAGTCAAGGATGAAGAAAGAAAGTTAAATATTTGTATGAATTTCCTTTACTTCCACTTCAAAATTGGGGATGACCTATATTCAAATATGTTTTTATTCTCAACGTTTTTTATTACTTGTTGTCATGTTGGAACTAGCTTGTCAAGCTCCTTGCTGTTGATTCGCTTTGTTTAGGGGATCATTATCCAAGAGTTCTTGTTTTTAAAAGTAGTAACAAACTTCTTACTGCCCGGAAGTGATGTATGTGCTTTCCACATGGTCTAAAATCGATGCTTACAATGCTTGTACTGTGACAATTCTTTTCTCTTGCAGCCCAGCTTGAACCCCACCATTGGCGTCCTGAGCACCACTCCGAATAAGCTGCCTCAGTTGTGACTTGTAGCACAAGGTGTCTGTCACCCAATTCATCGTCATCTCGGAACCAAAGGCATTTGGTCCTGCCTGCTAGTCACCACTTGTATAGAAGTTGGAATAGTGCAGTGTGTTTGTGTGAATAAACTGTTGAAGCTGTGAGAGTATTTTTGTTTTTGTAGGTAATGAGAATTATTTGCTTTTGAAAGATCCCATCCATCCATCCATCCATGATCCTTCATGCCATAAACAGTGTTGCCGAATCGTGGGAAATTTCCCATAATGTGGGAAAAAGCATGACAGCTAGGGAAAAAGGGAAACCAGAATTTATTCACATGTAAAACGTGGGAAATATTTTTAATAAAAAACTAAACCGGAATTTTATAATTTTCTTATCTACATCGAACAAGAGAAAGGAAGTGGCACTAGCTACTCAGACAGTTTGCTGTTTTGAAGAGCCAGTCTAATTCATCACGACTTACATCATGTGCGTGCTGCAAGCCTGCCGGTACATTACTGCCGGTTCGCGCGCTTTCCTCACCGCTAAGCTACGCACACACGTCCTCTGTCAGTGCAATAGATCATGGATTACACAGTGGGTGGGCAAATTTTCTAAGTTAGGATCGCAAAGGTTATGAGGGCTTGGCTATATTATCAAGATGCATACATGGGCTCCCTGATACACTAATTTGCAAAGAACTACATGAAATTCTCCAAATATCCGAATAGTCCCGTCAGCTGACTTACCATAGTGCCGCCATTTGTAAACATGTGTGCGTACTCTTGAACCGGAGCGCGAGGTGGCAGCGATTTTTGGTCCATGTCATGGATGGCATGGGTTTGCCTTACTATTCTAATAAAGAATAATTAAAACAAATTTCAAACAAGTGCAAGTATATAACACAAGCGACCCATTTGTATTTTAAATTAATCTAAAGCCGGATACGACATCAGAGTAACAATATTATTTTGTTGAACAACTAATGGGTTTTTAATGAGTTAATAATATATTGACATTAAAATAGTTTATTAGCAATATAGTACGTAAAAACTTTGCGACCCATGCGTTGTAAAAAACCCGATATGACGTTTTGGGTCGACGCAACGTTTAGCGTTGCGTCGACCGGGTCGACCCAACGCCGGCCAATGGAAAAAAGGGCTAGCATAGGTAGCATAGCGTCACCTAGCGGTAAAACTCGAGTACTCAAGTAGCGCTGCCAAGCCAAGCCAATCCATTTGCAGCCAACAACGAAGAATTCAAAATGGCCGCTTCTCGGTGGTGTTTTCCGCCGATCGCTCGCGACGATTTTGTCCGAATAATCGAACTTTCGGACTTCAAGCTGTCCGAAATATTGGTCGTGAATATACACTATTTCTATGGGGTAAGTCACGGTTCCGCCTTTAGGTCCGAAATATCGAACAAGTCCGAATTATCGGAGTCCGAAAAATCGGTTAGCGACTGTATGTATATATATATATATATATATGAGGCATGGTGGCTTGGAGGCTGAAGGTGTAGAAGACAGAGATGCAGGGTGACAGTAGAAAACAAACCAGGAGGATTTTATTCAACGTTTCGACCTGAGTCAGGTCTTCATCAGGAATGGGGTTACAAGAAAAATGTGGTTCTCTTTATACAGTTTTTAGAGGGGAGAGAGTTCGCATGCAAAGAAAGTGCGTAGGGAGAACAGATAAGGGTACACCACCCAGAATCTCACACAAAAGAAGGGATGAACTCTAAGTCGGGGAAAACCGCACACAAAGATCGCAGAATAAAATTTAAAAAAAGGCGAGGACGACAGTAGGTGACTAACCAAACAACACAACTCGCATTAAAAAAAAAAAAAAACTGCGCACAGAGAGCACACAGTAAGGGACGAAACCTACGGCGGGGGAAGCCGCACACGGAGGTTGCCAAATTCATAGCTGACACATCAAAGGTGGTAGGAACTACGAAAATACAGGATGTACGGGAATTAACTAAACAACACAACAAAGGAACGAAAACGCACTGTCCAGTTCTAGCTCCAAACTCAGTACCACGAAATTCTAGGTCCAAATGGTTTATTATTTATGGTCGTTATCATACTATTTATTCGATAGCGCCTCAATCGATGCAAGTGTTTCTGGGCTTCTATTTATTCCTTCCTTTATTGTGTTAAATCGGTATATAAGATATGACTCATTGTTCGCGTTCCCGATTTGATTTGAATCCAGACTCTAAAAGTGTAACAGATAATTTATCGAATGTGTGGTTCTTGAGGGTGAGATGTTTTGAAATTGGCAGACTCGGTAGGTTTTTTGCGTGTGATCTGCGATTGTTAAAACGTAGCCTAAACGCTGTCTCAGTCTGTCCTATATATTGTTTTTTGCACACCTCACACTGCATCAGATAGATTACATTTGAAGAGTCACATGTAAGCCGCCCTCAGATTTTATTGAGAACTGGGAATGCATGCTATTGGCAGTGTTCGTTTCTCGCATATGTTTGCAGACCAGGCATCCTGCTTTCATGCACGGTCGGCATCCGTTATTTGCTTGGGACGAATTCAGTCGGGAGTTAACTAGGCTGTCTCTAAGGTTGCGTGAAAGTCTGTAAATTACCCCGGGAGCTGATGGGAATGCATGTTTGAGGCATTCGCTTTGTTCTAAAATGTTGTAATGTCGCCTTAAAATATTATTTATGTTGGGGAAATTCATACTATAGGCTAGACATAAATTCGGTGCGCTGCGCGTTGCACTGAGGAGGGCGGCCTTCCAGGAGGTCAGCGCGGTTTGTGTGTCAAAACCAGTGAACCAGCCCGGAGCTCCAGAAGTTGGTAGTTTCCCTCGTGCTGCCAAAGAGCACAAACCGTCGCGCCTCCACGATAACCTCCATGGAAAAAAAGGGGGAAAAAATTTCTACTGCTGCAAACTTTGCACCGTGACGACAGGTAATATTTCATTACTGAAATTTGTGTTTGACTCGCAACGTATACAGTGACTCAATCTCTTATTGCACAGACGAAGGGACCTGGAAAACTTGTTTGGCTTATTAATGTTCAGCTTAATAGAAGTGACCAAAATGTTGTGCTGTGTGTGTCCTATTGCACTTGCCCAGTATAAATTCATAATTGAATGGTCTTCAGTAATGAAGAACTTCCCATGAAACTTTCATTTAGCTTACTATGATTTGCCCTAAAAATTCCTTTGAAGTTCCCACCAGACTGGCAGGAGCTTTAATTTATTTGGTGTGTGGCTGTACGCATCCTTCTTGGTGCGAAGACGCCATAATTGAAAGCGTCCATCCTTTCCTTCCCTTTGTGACGATGCCTGACAACATATACTCTTGGCCACGCGAAACTTCCCGAAAGGCGAGGCGGAAGCAAATTTTCTAAGTGCTAAAAAAAGAAAAAAAGGTTTACTTTGGAGCAGTTTTTACATGCAAAGTTCTTAAAAGGAAACCCTGTAGTTTGAAGATACTCGGTCGATTCTAATCCGATTTGGATGAAATTCCTATGCCTAGTGTAACTCTCACTGCTGAACAAAATCTAAGGGTTTTATTTGCCTACCTCTAATACTTTGAAAGAAAATCTTAGAATTATGGCATATTCTTTTGCCCAACTTTTCTATTATAGCCCTGGAAATAAATACGGCAGAAAATATGTCTATACATTGTAAAAGCAGTAGGGAGTGCAACAAAACCATACTTTTAATTTTAGCAATCTCCAACAAAAAGTTATGACACAATGAATTTTTGTCACTAACAATTAGAAAAATGTTATTATACGCATTACAAATTTAAAAAAAAATTATGATACAGATTCCTCAAAAGTTTGAGTCTTGTTGCACCCTCTGATTTCTGAGCTATCAAACCCAAAAATAATTATTCCTATCCACATTCTAGATTGTGTTGTGATGAAAAAACGAATTCTGTGAAAACAAGGAAAAATGTTTCAAACAATACATGCAGTTTATTTAAGCAAAATATACATGAAGGATGTATAGGACAATGCCTAGAAACCACCAGGAATGTAATCCTGGTCATTCTCTTGCCCACACTTTCTTTTCATAGCTTGTGTGAAGGTTTGTGCATGGGCATGTTTTCTGTTAGAAGCAGTCAGTCGCTGGTGGTCCTTCTCACTTGACCTCTGAGCACTTGCTGTGCCTTGGTGTAGATGGAGCTCTTTCAGGATTGCACTGGTGGCACGCTGTTTGCCACAGTTCAATCTGAGCACAGCTTGTGCTACTGCACATTCCACGCTGAACAAGGAGGCATGCTGCTCCTTTGAAGAAAGCGACCATATTACTGAGTGGAGGCTTTCATTGGCGTTCTGAGTTTTTGCACGTTGGCACCTTTTCAAGAGCTTCTGGTCAGAGAGCCGTGTATAGACAGGCAGCAGGGCATCACTTACATACATAGCCCGGCAGGTTATAATGATGCTTTGGAGGGGTTTCATTTCTGGCAACAGCAGCATTCTGCTTGCACCATGAGGTTTCCCCTGTGGGGCAAAGCGCATGGTTGGGCTTCGCATCAGTCGATGTGATGTGATAATACGATGCCATCACCGCTTTTTGCATTTTTTCAATGTCGCCCTCATGCGACTTCAACGCCCATCTATAGTACACTGTGAGCTTAGTTATGAGATCAGCAGTCAGTTTCCCTTTGCCACCAAGACGTGGCTTCCCTTCACCCTTCTGCTTCTGCACAAGGTTGCGGAGTGCAGTGCCCATTCTCTTATGTACATGATTGACACAGTCCTCTTTTTCTACTTCCACCAAGCCATACACCTTGGCATCCTGAAGTGCATTGTATGACCGACTGTCGCCATCACACAGCATTGTTGTGTAACGTAGTCCATGCTTCGCAAGCAAACGTTCGAAGAGAATGGTTGCAGCTTCAACTTCCATTTGCCCTGGCTTGCTTGAGCTGTTCCTCTGGCAGATGTGAGTGTCCTTCCAGTCCAATCCTCGCAGCCCACGCAGAAATTCGACAGGACAACTAAGTCAAGCACATTGCCGGAGAACAGTTCAATAACGCTTCCAACGCCTATGTTGGACAGCAAAGCCTTGTCCGACACCAATTCTGTAATGGCAGAGGAAATGGGTGTCACCAGTTCCAAACAGCTGCGGAAGGGTTTCCAGAATCCATCCTCGTCCAAGACGGCTTGCCGCACTGATTTGTTTACTTTCAGATCTTCCAAGATCACAGTCTCTTGCAGAGCTTCTTTGTTCCTGAGCAAACTTTGAAGTGAAAGGGTAACGCCACCCCATCTTGTCTTGCTGGGCAGCTTGAGGGTCGTGGAACTTCCTTTGCCATCTCTGGACTCTTGCTTTTGTTGGAACGTAGCAGCAACTACATGAGTCTGCTTCACATACTTGATCACTTCTCTGGATGTCTGATGGACCTTCTCCAAGGTTTTTAGCCTCATGAGATCATTCAGGAGCAGAATCAGCCCGTGAGCAGCACATCCGATCGTTGCGATGTGCGGAAATTTGAATGAAACCATTTGACATGCCGCTTGCACGTTGCTAGCGTTGTCCGTGACCAGCGCCACTACCTTTTCACTTTCGAGGGAATCAATGACATCACATATTTTGCCGCTGATATAAGACGCACTGTGCCGGTTTGTGCCTGTTTCAAGTGACGTGTAGAACACTGGCTGCGGCGTAGCTACGACAAAGTTTATCACCGATTTCCCTCGAATGTTGGTCCACCCATCAGTCAGCAGTGTGAGGCACGTAGCATCTTTCAAAGTCTCCTCCACATGACTTTTTCACACGCTCATACTCTGCGTCAAGTAGAGGCCCGCTCAATAGGTATCGGCTAGGCGGTGTGTACATGGTCGAAGCATCTTGAAGGCCGCTTGCCAATGCTCGTTTCCCGCTGAGAATGGCGTGTTGGCTGAGTACATCGCTCTAGCCAAAGCTGCGTCAATTTGGTTTTGAAGCGCAGGGCTTATTTTGTCAACAAACGAAAAAATACTCGCACATTTTTTTTGATGACGTAGATTCCGCTGCGCGTCGGCTAGCCTCCGACTCACTTGATGTGGGCACGGATGAGCTCCCAGAGGGATTTTTTCCATGTTCTTTGGCACACGCCTCCTTGACATCTTGAGGACACTTCTTGCACGACAGCAGGATGCCTTGTAAGGCGTGTAGCATTCGGAAATCCGTGCAACACTTGGCAGTACTTACATACTGCTTGCTTTTACCCCGCGGTCGACGTTTGTAAGACTTTAAAATACTTCCAAACGCTAGACTGTGGACGAACCATGTTGTGAAATTCTTCACGTTGCACGTACTCCGATGAGATACACGTTGGTTGAGATAGTTTAGTTTAGATCAACGCCATATGAAAATGGTGATGGCGATTGCTGGCCGCGATTTCATTGAAGTACGCTTTGTATTCGCAAAACAAAACCGAAACCAGAACTGCACAAAATGTGATATTGGGAAAACATAATTGTGAATGGAAATTTTTATATTTTTTTAGGTGTTCAGCCTTTTGATGTAACAAAAAAAAAGATTTTCTCACACAATTTTTTACGGTTCCGTGTGATGGTTTGTAGTAATGAAAATGGCTCATAATTGGTTGCAGTAGACAATTTCCACAACGTAAGATGTTTGAAAATGTTGAAGTGCGCGTAAAACACATCATCAAAATCGCCGAAAATTTACCACTTTGACGAAACGAAATATATAAATGATATTTCAAAGAGTTACAGAGCTTGTACATTTGAAAATGACAACTCCAATTATTGTCTGCTATTTATTTGAGTCACATTATTGTTTTCCTGAAATAAAATCAAAAGTAGGACTGCTCAAAATAGTGTTACTCTGAAGCAAAAATGTGACTGGAAACTTTGAAGGTGTTTTTCTGCTTTTGGCTTTTTGAAAAAAAAACAAAAAAAATGTTTTTTTCTGAATTTTTCTGTTTTTTTTCAATACCTTTACATCTCTATCCAGGAGTGAGGTGCGTGATATAGCAGGAAATGTAGGTAATCCTTTGTCACTGCTGTCAACACAATATTCTCTCCTACGAACTCTCGTTCTGTTGTCCCAGAGTAGCAAACATTGTGTGGCAGTCTGGGCAGCTTCCCGCTATGGGATGTTGTGCAGAATGTGCACTATGCTGCAAACGTTTGAGCCAACAAATGGGTGTGTTAAGTGGTTTATGCTAAGCAATCTTTTTCTGCATTGGGTCTACAGGAAACCAACCAAACATTCCAACTTTGTTCGACATATCCAAGAATCCAACTGTTGTACAGTCGAATCTCAATAATTCAAACTCGAGGGGAACCAAACTTTTTTTTGAATAAAGCAAAGTTTGAACGATTGGGAGTTTCCTCCCATAGAGACGCATAGGGTGGGACCTGCGTGTTAGCTTGAATTAATCAAATTTGACTGTAATTGATCTTCTCTAGTCAGAAGCATTGTGCTTTAGTAATGTTCAACCATGGGATATCTTTGCAGCAACCATCTCTGCAAAAATCAACAAAGATGACAAGGCATCGCAGGCCATCATTGGAAGCTGACTACCGGGATCGGGTGACCGGGGTGGTGGCAGAAAGCGTCCATACATCAAGGCGATGGGCGATGGTCCACTTCAGGAACTGCTTCCGCCCATGTCCCCAGTTCAAGGGGTTGTTAGGTCGAGTCATGTAGAGTGGCATTATTGTGGTGCCTTCTCGATGGACACCGTGGATCAATGCCGCCGTATATGACTCGAGCTGTTTCGCTATTACTTTTTATTACTTTTTTCTGTTTTTGCTTTCTACTTTTTGATTACAACGTTTCCTTTGAAACACTAAAGCAAGTGTAAACTACCAAAATATAAATTTATAATCTTTTACTTTGGTTTCCAAGTTTTTTTCCTTTCACAGTTATTCCTCATAACAAGCTTTCTTCTGAAGCAAAAGAATAATAACAATTGTGCAATAGCAAAACAAATAAAGAGATGTCTTGTTTGTACCGTCTTTGTAGCCTCTGTTGTGGGTGTTAGAAGTGTTAAATAGAAGTTTCGCAAAACTATTGGTTCTGAATTCGTAATTTGTATGCTGTAGTGCATGGTACAAAGCAGAAGGAATTTTTGTTTTGTCCTTTGTAGTTTTTCTGTACACGGTTCTGTAAAATGACTAAGTATTGGAGTAGTGGATATTCAGAGCACTATGCCATAATACCCAGGTCATGGGAATAATTTCTAACCATAAGATAGCTAGTGGATCACTGGAATAGCCAATGTTGGAGTAAACTACTAGTGGTAAGAATACATAGCAAACAGTGGCCAAATGTTGGCTGGAATAGTGGTTGGATAATGGCCTACTATTGGTGTCAATGACGGCCAAAGTTGGCTGGACCGATGGTTGAGCAATGGCCAAACATTGGCTGGAACAATGGTTGAGCAATGGCCCAACATTGGATTGGGTAGTGCTTCCAGTATTGTCCAAGATTACGCCGGTCTTCGCCAATGTGGGACAACCATTGGCTGGAACGATGGTTTAGCAATGGCCCAACATCGGCTCCAGTGATGGGCCAACATAGGCTGTAACGATGTCTGGACGATGGCCCAACATTGGCACCAATGACTGGGCCAACGTTGGATCGGGCAGCACTTTCAATATTGTGGCCGATCTTTGCCAATGTTAGGCCACTGTTGGACCAACATCGGTGTGCTGCCAGGGTATGGTCGAGCTCAAGTTTAAAAATGGCGGGATCACGGCTTGAGTTTTCTTAAAAGCGGAGGGAGAGTTAGTGTCCGTATGGGCAGACATTTATACAATACTACGGTCGAGTCCAAATTACAAGAACGGTGGGGTGGCGGTTGGAGCTTTTGTAAGAGGGAAGTTTGGAGGCAGTTCGTATCCATGTTGGGGAGGCTTCATGGTCGGGTCCAAGTTTCAAAAACAGTCGGATGATGGTTGTAGTTTCTGGAGGAGCGATGCGTAGGGCGAGTTCGTGTCTGGGCGGGCAGGCGCGACCTGGATGATAGCGAACAATAAACGAGAGTTACACGCACAACCAAACAAAGGTGATGTCCACAAAGAAAAGGCAAAAGCACAGGCATTCGGGATGCCCCGTGGGGAATTCATGTGTCAAAGACCTGAAAGTGAACAATGCTAAACCTGGAAATGAAAGAAAAACCTGTTAATAACCTGGAAAACCTCACGAAGGCCGAAAGGGCTTGCTTAAAAAACCTGAGGAATAGGACAGAAATAACTACAAAACCAGCCGATAACGAAGGAGCAATTGTGATTCTTCGCCCCTCTGAATACATCCGAGAAGGATACCACCAACTAAATGACTCAAAGTTTTATGAACCTCTTGCAGATGAGCCTACCGTGCACCACACGCACATCGAGACCTCGGTCCTCAAAGATCTACAAGACGAGGGCTAGCAAACATAAATTAATGAAACCGGTACAGCCCCCCGAGCCGCTTCTACATGCTCCCTAACATTCACAAACTTGGTAACCCAGGGGGCCCAATCACATCCGGAATAAGTACAGTAACCAAACCCATATCAGGATATGTAGACAGTTTCATTAAACATACACTTATAAGTCCCGATTCATACATTAGACACAATTCACTTTTTAAGGGAAATATCAAGTTTATGCATACCAAGAGAATCATATCTGGTCACATCTGGATGTGTCATCGCTGCATACGAATATCTCACACGATGATGTAATAAGTTTGTTAATTGACATGTTTGAACTCCACAAACACAACTGGACAGCCCAGATGGACATGTCCCCACTACTCTAGGGAGGCTCTTCTTAGGACTCAACATGTTTAAATTGAACAATAAATACTTTAGGCAGGTTAGCGGAACTGCGGTACTGTTATTAAATATCAATGAGCAATTATCTGTGTGCGGTACTTTGTTAAAATCTAGGCGTAAAAGCATAAGGTCATGTGTCTAGTAGTCGTAAATGTGCACCATGGCGGCGGCCGGGTGGGGGTCACTTTCAGCTGCCAATGTATCTCTCTCAGCCCCTCTACCTTGTTGGCACAGTGCTGGGAATAAAGACAAAACATATGGGACAGCACACGTGCAAGAAGCCCGCCATTATATGTTGTTGTGCTCATTTTTCGTTTTTTTGTTTCGGTGTCTTAGGGTGTTAATTACAATAGTAACATTCTCTAGTTCTTTTCTGTCTTTACATTTTGTTCATTTGTCTTCTTGTGCTTCAGAACACCTTCTGCAACAGTGTGTGGCTAGTGGCACAAGCCTGTATGGTGAATCTTTTATGCGTTTAACATTCACCAACTGCTTCACCTTGGAAAGGCGGCACAACAGATGGGCTTGCTGTGGGCACATTCAGCGTTTATCTCGGAGTTCGGCAATGGGAGCATCCTGAACCTTGTAACAGCAGCTAAAGGAGTGCCACTACAAATTGTTGCACAGGCATTAATGGCTCAACAAGTGGATGCAATTGTAAACATTGACAAGCTGCCTCAAAACCTCACAGAAATTGCCAAGCGACTTGTATGAGCCCAGGTGAAATTTGTAACTGGGACCAGTTGTGAATCTCAACTGGTTTCAACTGGTCCCAGTTAGGAGGCAACTGGTCCCAGTTGGGAAAGTAACTGGTTTCAATTCCAGGTCAACTGGTTCCAGTTAGAAGTCAACTGGTCCCAGTTGGAAGGCAACTGGTTTTAATTCCAGGACAACTGGTTCCAGTTAGAAAGCAACTGGTTTCAATTCCAGGTCAACTGGTCCCAGTTAGACGGGAACTGGTTTCAATTCCAGGTGAACAGGGATTAGTTGCCTTCAACTGGTCCCAGTTCACCTGGTTCCAGTTCAACTGGTTCCAGTTAGAAAGCAACTGATTCAATTAAAGGTCAACTGGTCCCAGTTAGAAGGGAACTGGTTTCAATTTTAGGTGAACTGTGACCAGTTGCCTTCAGCTTGTACCCAGGATAGTCAACAGGGACCGACTGATTTGAACTGCTGCCTAGCTGTTAAAGCCATGTGGCACCGTTTAATACGAGCTGGTACCACTCAGCTTTCAACTGAAACTAATTTCTTGATCTGTGAGAGCTGGTTGGCCTTGAGCCTGTCCCCAGCAAGGTGCCACCTTGGTCAACAATCAAATTGGTTTATAAGAGGGGGTGGGGGGAATGAAATTATCTCAGCCGCTTGGTAAAAGTGGAATTTAAATTCAAGTTATTGAATCACCAGCTTTGATTAACTCAGATCATCACACTTGTAAAGCCAAAGGCTATCTTCAGACCTTCGTAGCACAGGTTCAGTGTCCTTTTAGGTGTAAACAAAATGTATTATTAAATAGACAGTACATGTGTTAATCATGTTGCAAAGATGTTGCAATCAAAATTTTATTTTATGTTCGGACCGACGCAAATCCTGCCGATCTTGCTACAATACTCGTGCCTGCAGCCCGGCTGAGGGAGACGGCTTGGTTGACTGATCGTGAGTTCTTAAATCGTAAAGAGTCTTCATGCGTCTCACAGAATGAGTTTGTGCTGATAGACCCAAACACTGATGCCGAGATCCGGCCCGAAGCAAGCGTCTTAGCCACCAGTGTGACCACAAATGGACTCAGGACTAATCATTTCAGTTGTTTTTCAAGCTGGCCTAGACTGATGCGTACAGTGGCATACCTCATACGTGCTGCTGATAACTTTTGGTGCCCTTCTCATGCCGAAACAGCTGATCTACCATGTGGCTGCCTTCGAACAGGACAGCTATCTGTGGAACATTTGTCTCTTGCGAAGAATCTCATCATTCGCTCCGTCCAACTAGACGCATATGCGAATGAGCTCGAGTGTTTGTCACAGGGGAGAGGAGTCCGGAAACCAAGTCCACTTTCGAAACTGGATCCTTGTATTGACGACAAAAGCTTGCCGAGAGTTGGTGGTCATTACGACAACGCACAGCTGAGTCAAGAGGAGCGGAGACCTTTCATCATACCTGGTAAACACCCCGTCGCCTTGCTGCTCATAAGGTACTACCATGAGCAGATCAAGCACCAAGGTCGGCACATTACTGAGGGAGCAACGCAGAGCTGCAGGTTTCGGGATCATCGCAGCAAAACGCTGAATAGCGTCGTACATACACGGGTGTGTCATGTGCTGCAGGCTGCAAGGAAGACAGCTGGACCAGAAGATGGCAGACCTGCCAGTTGATCGACTCAGTACAGAACCTGCATTCCCATATGTGGGGGTTGACGTTTTCGGACCATGAAACATGACTGCACGTCAAACTAGAGGTGGAGAAGCCAGCCGCAAACGCTGGGCTGTGCTGTTTACGTGCGTAAGCGTTCGGGTGGTCCACATCGAAGTCATAGAGTCCATGGACGCTTCAAGTTTTATTAATGCTCTCAGGAGATTTTCGCGCCCAGAAAACCTGCGCAACAGCTGCAATCCGACTGTGGAACCAATTTCGTCGGAGCATATTCAGAGGTCAACCTGAGGACTAGTGGTCTCGACAACGACAAAGTGCAAGCATTCCTTTCAAGCCAAAATTGCAGTTGGGTGTTCAACCCTCCTCATCTGTCACACTTCGGAGGAGCTTGGGAGCGGGTGATCGGAATCGCACGTCGTATATTGGATTCAATGTTGTTAGAACACAGACAGAGCCGTCCCAGCCACGAAGTTCTGGTAACATTTTTGGCAGAGGTTGCAGCAATCATAAATGCTAGACAACTTGTTCCTGTTTCAATGGATCCAGAATACTGGGAAATCTTGTTTCCGTCTACACTCCGCACCCAGAAGGTGTGATGGAGACACCTAACCACCTGGCGAGTTCAACGTCACGAATCTCTACAGAAGTCAGTGGCGTCAAGTGCAGTGGTTGGCAGACCCCTTTTGGCATTGTTGGCGATGTGAGTTCTTCGACAACGCTTCATAGCCGTCGCAAGTGGCAGGATAGCCATCGAGACCTCAAGGAAGGTGACATTGTGCTCCTAAGGGACAAACAGGTTCACCGCATCGAGTGGCCTATGGGTGTGATTGTGAACATTTTCCCGAGTGCAGACAGAAAAGTATGAAAAATAGAGATCAAGACGGCGACCAGAGGAGAACTAAAAACATTCCGACGGCCAGTCACTGAGACCGTCCCTCTCAAGTGAAGACTGATCCGAAAACTTAGTGCGTTTATTAAGTTTGTAAATGTTACGTTATAGTGTCATAGTGGTAGCTCAAGATACCAGACGGGGAGTGTGCTGTTACTGCGGTGTAGTTGAATTTGGACTTGCTCGGGTTAGCCGCATCGCGTTAGCATCAAACAGTGCCGCGTGTATTTTTTTTTACTTGTTCAATCTGGAATCATGATGTAACGCACTACTATGAAGCACAGTCTTTTATGGTGGTTGTTATGAACATAGAAGTTAAGTACAGTATTTCTATGACATCTAATCGTTCGCTATCTGAGCAGTGGCCACTCTGAGGCACGCCATGAAATCAGAATGGAGATTGCTATTCTGAACAAAATGTTATCAAGCATGTGACATTTGGCCATTTCATCTGCAGCTACCTTGTTCAACTGGGGTGCCGAGAAGAAGGTGGATGTTGCTGCGGTGGCAGATAACCTGACCAATATCCTGACTGAGAAAATACAGGATTACATCAAAGCGGAGCGGCGGCTGCTGAACCAGCAGGAGTGAGTGATAATAAATAAAGTCATTAGTGACAAATAAATTTCCACAACGTGCAGATGCATATAGCTAAAGCAAGGGTGCTGGCGTGCAGGGTGCAAAGAGTGGTGTGGTCAAGTGTGTCTTAATGAATGCTCTAAAATTTTCTTGTACACACCGGTCAGGTTTTGGCCTGGAGAAACAACTTCAAAGGATTAATTTGGCAAACTATAATAAGGAGTTTGTGTCGGCTGTGGTCTTTCGGCTACTGAGTAGAGCTACCGTGCGGGAGGTTGTGAGAGTAGAAAAGAGCAAGCTTGTCTGCTTGCCCTATTTTCACAATATTTCGCGTAATCTGAAGAGCGATCGCGGGAAATTCGGAGTGACCATGGTTTTCAAACCTGACTTTCAATTGCATAGGTTAATGCCCTTTTTGTCAGATAGGTAGGGGTGTCAGAAGCAGCACAGGGAGCAGTCAGTGGCTTGCGACCTTGGAGTTGTGTACGAAGTCCCTGCAAGTTATGGTGCTAGTTATGTGGGTCAGACAGCGAGGTCTATTAATGATAGACTATGTGAGCATAAGAAAGCGGTTAAAAACAAGAATGAGTATTCAGAGTTAGCTAAGCATGTTTCCCAGTGTATTGATTGTAGCATTCACTGGGAAGAGACAAAAGTTCTGGATAGGGAGCAAGACTGCTATAAACGTCTGGTAATAGAGTCCTTAAACCCTCAGCACCCAGTGTATGATATTTGCTACGCCGATTTCGAAACCTAAAATCTCAGATTCGTGTACATGTGGATGAATGGAAAACCCATAGCTTCACTTTTGATACAGTAAAAGGAATTTTCACATAGGTCTAGTCTGAAAAAGCGCCGCTTGGTGACTTCTGGACGCTTTTGAAAGATGGTCGATTCAGGCAGCGAGCGGGCTGGCGTCCCGACGAGATCTTTCTACGTGAAAAATGGTGAGATGTCCTTTTACCTAACGACTGCGTCAACGTTATTCTACATTAGTGGTGTGATCACAGGAGATGATCATTGGTCACATCTCGATTTTTTAGGCTCGCCGGTAGCGTCTCAATTTTGAGCATAGCGTTTTTGATACAGTGGGCGCTACTTGAGGCTATATATTTTTATCATTTACACTATGATTGTATTGTTAGCCTTAAATTTGTGTCAAACTCCTTAGTACAGAGGCCTAATTCCACTTTGCTTTTTTCAGATATCACAAAGAAAAACATTCTGGAACATGTCATCACTGATGAAGACGTGAGTGACTTTAGCGACCTCTCCGAAAGTGAAGGCGAGGACTGGAACCCCCTGAATGTGCGGAAACCGAAGGCGAAGATTGGGACCTTCCTCAGACTGCAGGTCACGAGGAGGCAAATGACGAGGAATAAGAGCTGGAAGACTTCTGCGGCTCATTCATGGCATCGTCGTCTCTTCCAGGAAACAAATGGAAAAAAGATCTGCTCCAGGTACCACACCCAGATTTTTCAAGGACATTCAGTGAGTCGGACGATTTGGAATCTCCTATCACGCTCTTCAGGAAATTCCTTGCAAACGACATGCTAAAGAGGTTAGTGGAGCACACAAAGCTCTACAGCACGCAGAAGTATAGAAGTTTGGTCAAAATCACTGCTTTGGAACCTGAGCAGTATATTGGTATGCACCTACAAATGGGACTGGTGAAAATGCCCAACATCAGGTCCTATTGGGAGCAGGGCACAAGGTACTCACCTATTGCAGATACAATGTCTCATAACCGTTTTTTGAAACTTATGAAGTCGGGTTAGTTCTCCCTATGCGTATCCACCACATGAGGGTATGCACATCTTCGCGGATTGATGAGTGCGCAGATACGCTGTTTGTGGATGTGCTCATTTTGGCTCTTAAAAGACCTCACGCACATATCAAAAAAAATATTAATGTTTTATGCCAGAGGAATTAATGGGGTGCCAAGAAAGCACCCAAAAATTGTCTCATCACACAATCGAATTCGAAGTGACCACGCTATGCAGAATGACATGACATGTTCCTGAAGGATGACGGGCGATTAGAAGCTGGAAATCGTTTTCTTCAACGAGTGTTACAATGCCGCGAAGTGAATGGAATGAAACTGACTGCTAGGATTGCACTCAAAGAAGAAATTGTTATGTATTGTTTTGTATGGCTCTTAGTGCCACCTACATTGTCGCTTATATCTTCAATAAAAGGCCAGCCTTATTAGAGCAGCCATGCAGCCACGCCAGACGCTTGCCTTCGCAAGCAACGTGTCTTTGTGACATTTCTACTGGAGCACAACGTGTCAAAAATTATGAAACATAAAATTAAAAAATCCCTCGTTTCACTAATTTGGAGTAGGCAAAAGTTAATGAGAGCCTCCCCAGACAAGTTGTGTAGGCATGACATGGGCGAAAGCTTTCTTGATCAGGTGCGACGCCTTAAAACAGCGGGTTATCCAGAGTGTTTTCTGAAAAAAGCTGCAGAAACCCTTGTTTCAAAGGTTAAAAAAACAGAAACAAAAGGAAAGCGGCCGACCAGAGAAAGAAGACAAGACCGGTGGTAATCGCCTATGTCCACGAGCTGTACCACGGCCTAAAGACAGTCACCACACACTTTGAGGTACCCGTGGTGTTCTCTGCACCATAAAAATTGTAGTTTGTACTCATGAGTTAACAACAAGAAAGAAAAAACTGAGGCTTGCGCCAAGAAACATGTTGCGTAGTTTATTGAATAGGCAACGTCAGTTGTACACGAAATACCTATGACTGGCAGAAAAGCGTATATAGGGCAAATGGGGAAGTGCATCAATGACAGGGCATACGAACATACCATATCTGTTAGAAGTTCCCCATCGGCTAATTTAGAAATTCACTGCGATAGGTGTCCGTGTGCGCCTAATCTTGACGAAACGAAAATAGTTGGAAAACTAAAAAACAAAACTGAGAGAGAATTGTTCGAGGCCTACTGCATCAGAGTAAAGGGCGAGGATAGCTACACAAGTGCATTGTCAGTGCACTTGACTGAGAAAGGGTTTGCCTTTTTGTCTCGGAAGCCTGAATTTGTGTACAAATAGTAAGTGTGTTTCAATAAACGTTCAGCTGTAAGTTAGCACTTGGTCCTGTCTCGTTTTCCTCATGTTACATGTAGCCAGCAGCACCGCCATAGTGATCAATGGCTGCGCGCACGCCATCTACCCGGCGACTTTGTAACTAGGACCGCAAATAAATGTGTCTTTGTTTCCCAGCCTTCGCGGTGTCTGGTCGCACGTTCCTGCGCGGCTCCGCGGGCCACATGGTGTCAGAAGACAAAGGCCCCGACGAAGTAGGCCAGGCCTAACAGATGCCTGACGGCAACGAGCCTTCGCCGGACAACCAACCACCCACGCAAGCGGTCCCGCCGCAGTCAGCGGAAAGCATGACGTCGCTGCTGCCAGCTCCTAAACCTCTCGATACGACGCAAGATCTTTGGACGGCATGGAAGCTCTGGTTAAGCGAATACCAACTCTACGCCACCGCCACTGGGCTCGCTGGTAAGCCTAAAGAAGTTCAGGCGGCGACGTTCTTGGTCGTGATCGGCGAGGAGGGACGGAAGATCTACCGCACGTTTAACTTCGAAGCGGAGGAGCATCGGCAGGACGTAGACAGGCTCTACGAGAAGTTTGAAGAGCACTGCAAGCCAGTCACCAATATCGCGTACCACGACTTCGTGTTCGGTTCAAGAGACCAGAAACCAGGTGAGCGTTTCGACGATTGGATGACGGAACTCCGCACGCTTATTCGGAACTGCGAGTACGGCGTCCTAGAAGAAAGGATGTTGAAGAGCCGTATCATATTGGGCACGAACGACAAGCGGTTGCAAACGCACCTGATCAACGAGAATCCGGACTTCCGCAAGCTCGTGGAAATTTGCCGCACGCGCGAAAAGAGCAAGGAACAGGTCCTGGAGATTCAGAAAAAGACAACCCAGGGAGCAAGCGCCGACATGGGTGAGTCCGCTCCCGAAGAGGTGAACCTCGTTCAGAAAGATAAACCATGCGGCAAGTGTGGTCACGCGTCGCACAAGAATCAAGCATGCCCCGCGGAAGGCAAGAAGTGTAAGCAGTGTGGCAAACCCAACCATTTCGCACGAGTGTGCCGATCAAAGAAGCAAGGCAAAAGATTCTCCGGACAGACGAAGCCTCGCAAGGTGGACAGCGTGGAGTGCGAGGACGAATACTTCCTTCACGCCGTCTCGTCTGAAAACACCCGGAAATGTGGAGTCTGGACAGCGGAATTGAAAATTGAAGGCAAGCCAGTAGTTTGCAGCCTCGACACTGGAGCCAACTGTTCAGTAATGTCACTCCAGCAACTCAGGAAAGTCACGTCCAAGCAGCCAGAACCAAGCAGCGTACTCCTAAGTACGTTCTTCGGGCACAAAAAGAGAGCCTACGGCAAAGTCACGCTGCAAGTGTCCAGCAAGCACGGGACTACTGAGGCAGAGTTCCTCATTGTGCAAGAACCAGTGCAAGTGACGCTGAGTGGAGAACTGTCCCAGAGGCTAGGTCTCATCCAACTTGTGGCCACAGTGACAGAAGAGTGCGAACTCTACGAAGCGGCACGCCCGTTCAAAGAGACTTTCCAAGGCCTCGGTGAGCTAGATGGTGTGGTGTACCACATGAAAGTACACCAGGGCTCTCAAGGCGTAGTCAAGCCAGCCCGCACCATTGCGCTGGCTCTCCGTGACCAGGTCAAGACCGAACTTGACCGGATGGAGGCGAATGGAGTCATCACCCCTGTCACCGAGCCAACCGAGTGGGCTAGCCAGATGGTTGTGGTTGTCAAGAAGGACAAAATCAGGATATGCTTGGACCCTGTCGACCTCAACAAAGCACTGAAGAGAGAGCATTACCACATGCCGACGCTTGAGGACATTGTGACAAACATCGAGAATGCCAAGCACTTTTCCACGTTGGATGCAGCCACAGGATTCTGGCAGATAAAACTCGACAAGCCCAGCTCGTACCTGTGCACAATGAGTACGCCCTACGGACGATACCGGTTCCTTCGGATGCCTTTTGGCATTGCAACGGCCCCAGAGGTCTTCCAAAGAGCAATGCACCAGGTGCTCCAGGGTCTCACAGGTGTTGAAGTAGTCATGGATGACATACTTGTGTGGGGCTCAACAAAGCAAGAGCATGATGAACGCCTACGCTGTGTACTTCAGCGGTGCCAAGAAGTGAACCTCAAGCTCAACTTGGCAAAGTGCCAGTTTTGTAAGACTGAGGTGCGCTACCTAGGGTTCATGCTGACCGACAGAGGACTCTCGGTAGACCCGAAGAGAGCTGAAGACATCCTTGCAGTCCAAGTACCCGAGAACGCAAAGGAGCTCAAGACGTTCCTAGGCATGGCGAACTTTGTCGCCAGATTCATCCCGAACATGTCGGAGATAACTGCTCCTCTTCGAGACCTGTTGAAGAAGGACAATGCATGGGTTTGGACCAGCTCCCAGCAGGAGAGCTTCGAACGTCTTCGGACTGCCCTGTCGCAAGCACCTGTCCTGGCATACTACGACAAAACGCAGCCGCTCGTGTTGCAAGTGGATGCCAGCCAGCACGGAGTAGGAGCAGTCATCCTACAGAAAGGACAGCCCCTAGCATACTCTTCCCGCTCACTGACTGAGACACAAGAGAGGTATGCACAAATCGAAAAGGAAATGTTAGCCATCGTGCACGGCTGCACTCGTTTCCACGACTACGTTTTTGCGCAGCCAAGCATCCTGGTGGAAAGTGACCACCGACCACTGGAGGCGATTTTCAAGAAACCTCTGCACCAGTGTCCACTACGTCTGCAAAGAATGCGCTTGACTCTCCAAAAGTACTCCCTGCGGATAAAGTACAAGCCCGGAAAGGAGATGTTCATCGCAGACGCCCTGTCACGGTTCCCGTCCGAGGAGAAGATGCCAGAAGAGGAGCACTTCCAGGTGAATGTTGTTCAAGAGCTAGCAGTATCTGCAGAGAGACTACTGCAGATCAAGCATGCAACAACCCAGGACGAGGATCTCCATACCCTAAGGGACTATGCCAGCACAGCTTGGCCCGAAGACAAGACTGTCGTCCCAGAGGCCGTACGAGCATACTGGCCGTACCGAGACGAGATTCACACAGAAGATGGCCTCCTCTTCCGGTCAAATCGACTGATCGTCCCGAACAGCATGAAAAGCTGTATCCTGGATCTCCTGCACGCAGCTCATGCAGGAACCGAAAAGATGAAACAACGTGCAAGAGACATTGTGTTTTGGCCGAACATGTCAGCAGACATCCAAGAGAAGGCAGAAAGCTGTGCACTCTGCAGGCAGCACATGCATAGGAACCAACGACTGCCCATGATGAGCCATGAGGTACCAGAACTACCTTGGCAGACTGTCGGTATGGACTTCTTTCACCAGGCAGGAGAGGAGTATGTGGTCATGGTGGACTTCTACTCATTCTACTTCGAACTCAGACGTCTGAAACACACAACGGCAGACGCCGTCATAAAGTTCTGCCAAGAGGTCTTCAGCACCCATGGTCTTCCCCACAAACTGGTGAGTGACAACGGACCACCGTTCAACAGCTACAAGTTCTCAGAGTTCATGAAGCGGTGTGACATCGTACATGCGACATCGAGTCCCCACTACCCCCGTTCAAATGGGATGGCAGAGCGTGCCGTACAAGAGGCGAAAAGGTTGCTGACCAAGACGCCCTACAACACGGCTGAGTTCTTCAATGCGCTGTTGGAATGGAGAAACATGCCAAGAGACAAGCTCCTTCAGTCTCCTGTCCAACGCCTGATGGGAAGAAGAACCAGAACGCAGCTGCCTACTCATCGCAAGCTCCTAGACCCAGAGACGATACCACCCCAGCAGGTGACGGCAAGACTCACGGACATTCGCCAACGACAACAAGCGAACTACAACCGTGGTACTAGAGACTTAGGCCGCCTGCATCCTGGGTCTGCGGTTTCGGTATTTGACAGCCGAACCTCGGAGTGGTCTCCCGCAATCGTGGTGACAGACGACCCAGCACCTAGGTCCTACATCGTCGAAAATGAGCAGGGCCAGCGGCTACGTCGCACCCGAGAACATCTCAGAGCACACACTCTCCCAGCAGATGCGGAGACCCCGCCAGCCCCGCTTCCAGTCAGAAGCACAAGGCAGCGCCGGAAGCCACAGCGCTACATTGAAGAAGAGTAAAAAAAACTCTTTCTTAGAAAAAGGGAGATGTAGCCAGCAGCACCGCCATAGTGATCAATGGCTGCGCGCACGCCATCTACCCGGCGACTTTGTAACTAGGACCGCAAATAAATGTGTCTTTGTTTCCCAGCCTTCGCGGTGTCTGGTCGCA
>JAZHYW010016340.1:0-51392 GCA_037355805.1 Ixodes ricinus
CACCCGCGAACATGACGCGGCAACACGACCAACCCCCATCAGGACATCTGGCAAGGCACTGCAGCCGCTGCCTTTGCTCCCAGTCATTTGACGACAGAAAATTTTTGGCCAGAACCCCAGATAAAGTATCTAGAGAGCTACACGAGGCATTTGAGATTAAAGCCAAAGTCACCAGGTGTACAAGTGACAGATCAATAACCTTATCAGCAAAAGAATATGAATTTCTTAATAGAAGGCTACACCGGTTGTAGTAATGACTGACGTTTTTCACGGCTATATAAGAGTGTTTTTTCATTAAATGTGAGTTGCGAGTTCGCCAGTGTTTACGTAAACTTCTTGTTCCTGTCTATTTTTTCGACGCTTGTCTACGTGATGAAATTTGCGGCATTTCCTGAATCGACGCTGCCCCTCTGCATCAGTTGCAAGACAACTAAAAGTTTAGGAGATTGACCATGGTAAAATATACCTTGTAACTCTGACTAAGTGCTTCAGTCAAAGTGTTGGCTTACATCCAAAAACGTGAACGTTGGCAGGTACCTAGAATGTGAGCAACCAATGTGGCTTTTATCTTATTCTGGGCTCGATTTTGTTTTGAGTTTGTCTACCTGTGTTTCTTGTTTTTTCTTCGTACATATGCACGGGTGTATTTCTACCCTCACGAGTGACTATATACCTCCCTCCCCCTGCAACAATGCCTTCGGGCACTGCAGGGTAACCCGAAAATAAAGAGATGTGAATGTGCCTGCATGCTTGGCAATCCCAATTCAACTCCCGCAACTGCAATCCTCGTACAAAAAAGATGCACTCTAGCAACTGCGTGGTTGACACGCCAAAACTCAAACTGAAACCGAGACCAAAAGAAGTTCAGAACTATCTGGTGCGCTAACACAGAGCCATTAGCACTGCCTGCCTCCCCCCTCCCTAGCTTTCTTTTTATAGCCACAGAAAGTTGTCTAAGAAAAACAGGTTGCTGTTTTGTTCTAACTCATTGAAGGCTTTAGTAACAAATGCAAGCCAATGCTAATCAAGCACTTTTTAAAATGCTTCTTTGTAAAAAAAAAAAAAAAAAACATTTACATTTTTTTGTGTGTGTTTGCGCAATTAACTAGCTCCTCAAACAGCAGCTATTCGTAATTCCGTGGTCAGACCACGCAAGACACCACCTGATCATGGACACCTACCAACTATCGTACCTACCAAGTGCCCATCACCCAGCTCTCAATGATTATCTCCAATTTAGAGTGGGCGTTTGTTTGGTATATTACAGTTTGTAATGTTGTTGTTTGTTTGGAAAAAACAAAATGTCAAATAAATCCAGCGGGACCCTACGGAAGCAGTGCATGGGCCCTGTTTCACCTTTTACAAAACACCCTGTCTTGAATGGCAGTAGAGAAACGGGTGGGGTCGATACGCCTGCAGGCCCTTGCCGAGCTGATAGCTGCTATACGGACTGGTAGCTCATCGGCACCTTCTAGTCACCTGCAGTTTTTTCGTCATCACAGAGACTTCCTGCAACATCATGAATAAGACTCCGACTGGCATTCTGGAACAAAAAAGAAACCATAACTTGCTTCACAGATCAACAAAAGAACAAGTGCAACATTACGCTTCTCTTGTCGTCGACAGTGCAAAGACCATGATGACACCACCATTAAACTCAACCAAATAAGAAAAATTAACTTCTGCATGAAGTAATTGTATTAAGAACAGTGTGCATGTGGAACTTAGATACCTACTGATACCTTAAAAAATCCCAGGAACTACAAAACAAATTAAACACCACCTAGAAATAGCACAGCTCGCTTGATAGGCACATGCACAGCAATCAACAAGCCTTTTGACGTGTTCTGTAGTGCTGGGATACAAATAAAAAATCAACACCGGAGATGTGGTCAAAATACTTTAAGGTAGTACAATGCACAAGTTTATCCTGAAGCTACTGTTGATTCCATGTACCTAAGAGGTTTTAAAGCTGGTTCACGCTGTTGCAACCGACTATGACCAAGTTGAACAAAACAGTGTTTTAAGTTGCTTACGACTAACATTGCTGCTGCGCAGCATGGTCATAACCTGTCACAAGAGCCTTAAAGACTGGTTTTGTCGGACTCAGTCCTAGCCGGTAGCAACAGTGTGGACCAGCCTTTAGACTAAAATTGTACCCAGCATTGGGTCTTGGACATGGTTCCAAAAATGTTGTAAGAGACTCCCTTCAACTTTAACAGAACCTCAAGTATTCAAAAGCTGGATCTCACAGCTGGATCTCCTTGATTTGAATGTGTCTTCACTGTAAAAGCGAGAGTGCCTGGCAGGTGTGCGAGTTTCCATTGCAAACTCTCCACTATATAAGCGAGAGCACCTGCCAGGTGTGCGATTTTCCACTGCAACCTTCGTACCAATACACATTCTATACCAGATCAGAGCATTTTAATCAAATCATTTAACCTCTTTCCCAGTGGCGTCACAAGGGGGGGGGGGCAACAAACGGAGGGGTGTAGCCGCGGGCCACCGCCCCGGGTGCCGCTGACCCTAGTGACGCCACTGCTCCTTCCTCAGCCATGTAAACTATGTGTGCACCCCCGGGTTCTAGAAGTCACGAATATGACCGGGGTAAATTAAAACGCCACTAAGGCAAACAATAATAATATTTATTAGCGACAGTAGTAGTACTCTGGGTGGCTCACAAGGCTAGACATATATGCAGGGGCGCGTAAGGGAGAAAACAACGGGGACGAGCTTAACAGGCTCCTGTCAACACTTTTAAGCAACTCTAGGCCCGCGCGCCTCACCACCGACTACACGCACGGCAGACCGGCGCGGAGCAAACGCCGTACGCGAGCGCTACGACGCCCAGCTAGGAGCGTGTTCTAACAACCCGCTGCAACCCGCTAAACGCCAGCGCCCAAACCGCGCCATCCCGCTGGACGCGGCGGGCGCAAAAAGCCTGAGCGCGCTGACCGAGAGATACGCTGTCGCTAGCGTGAGAAAGGACGAGACGACAGGTCAAAGTAAAAACCATCCAATTCTTCACGCATGTCGCCGTCCCCAACATATCCAAGGCGCTAAGATCCGTATCTAAGCGTTTGACAGCACAGATCAGTTTAACGCGGCCGACAGCAACGCGAACTTTCGAAACAATCTGATCAGCGTCCCTGCAGAGCTCCGGTATCGCAGAACATTCACGGGATTTTCAAGATAGCAGCTAGCATTTACGCAAGGTTTAAACGAACAGCCTCGAGAAGTGATAGCGATCGTTTACGCGACGCCGCTTCGGGCCAGCGACACGAAATCGCGGAGACCGCTCAAGCGTCGAAAAAAGTTAAATATCATCTGAATTACGGTGGCAACGTGAGCTACGGTGTTCGGAAGATCGCCCAGCATATGTAGATACACTTCGGGAATGCGCTATGAATATGAAATTGGCAAAACTTACCTGAAGTAGGACCTCACCAACGCACGTTGAGAGATGCCTTTGTCTGCACGGAAACAGTGGCACGGACGGCAAGAATCCGGAAGCTACTTGTGGCTTTGGATTGGAACGAAGCAAAGGATTGGAATACGACTAGCCATAAATATGAGTTTTGAAACGGGGACTGGTCTTAGATGAGTGACGATATGTATGCCTGCCGGGTATATATGTGTGTACTTTTCAAATAAACTTTAGTTGAGAGTGCGCCCTGTCCTGCTGTCTTTCTCTCTGTTCGTGTATTTTTCGACGCTTTTCCACCGTACATATAGTTTCGGTTTCGACCCAACTCTATTGCAGTTTATATTTCGGTAGCCGGTGTCACTACCATAATCATTAGGTCTGTTCGATTCGGCCAGAAAGTTCTGAACTAGTTTTGTCCGAGTTCAGACGAGTGCAGGAGTCGTGCAGCGGCGGCGCAGAATCACTGCAGCCGCCGGGCTAGGACTGGCGCTGTGATCGGCTTTCCGAGCGGAAGCGCAGGGTGTCGTCTGCATCTGTTGGCTCTTGTTTCCCAACGCCAAATTGTGTGCTACATTTAATTAGTCGCGCTTTGATGAGACCATTCATGTTTCCTTAGTTTTAAAGTATAATAACGGAATCGTTTCTGTGAATATTTTTTATTCGAGTGTACTAAAAACGTTTTCTGCACGAAATGTGTTTCTGTCTGCATTTTTAACGGCCGGTCGGTTCCTGTCGTTTCCATAAGCGTTCGTGTCCTTCACATTCATTTAGCAATAGTAGATTCGTTCCAAGTTTCTCGAGTTTCGCATTTCGACGGTAGGTTCGCGGCATCAGGATGATTTTGCGTCGGGAGTCACTGGCGGCAGCGCGCGGTCGGCAGCGGTCACCTCGAAGACGAAAGCCTGACGATAGCGTTTTGGCCAAGACAGTTATCGACCGTAACTTTGGCGTCAAGCTGAAGCGTTTATTCTGATTCTCAAGAAAGACCTGCGTGGAACTACCAAGCCAATGCCGATTCTCGGCGTTTTTCCCAGGCCCGTTAGTGAACGTCCCCAGATACCAGTGGACAAAGCATGCAGTATTATGCTCAGCTACGGGGCATGCGAGGGCCGATGTACTAACTCCCAGACCTCTGCGATGTATCGGAGTCGTCAGTATGCATTCAAGAGCAACTGAAGGCGGGGACTATCAAGAGTGCGATACCTTTCCCGTGTCTGTAAGAAAGAATATTAACGCTATGGATCCCCACATAGCATCAAAAGGAAACAATTTACGTGAGCCAATATTTCAACACTTACCACAGGGAGCCAAACCTACGCGGGTAGGTGCCTAAAACGCTTTCAGAATATCATAATCAATCAATATCCTACCCTCGGCTACGACCTCAATTCCGCGTCCACCGCGGGTACGTTATTATCATAAATGAGAGGAAATGCAACATTCGTATCGGCGTTATTGTTAAACATCGCAGATATTTGAGCAAGAGCTCCGAAAAATGGCACCGCGAGCAGAGACAAACGAGGGGTGTCGTCTGCTATCGCCGTCTGCTTCTGCACGGACGCTGAACTGACTCCGAAGCCGGTGCAAGATTTTGAGGAACTGGGTCTGAACTCATTCAGAACTGGGATAAATCGAACGCGCCAGTGCAGCGGCCGTGCAACTTCCGGTTGAATCTAATGTACCAGTTCCTGCACTGCTGAACTAGTTCAGCCAGTTCAGGCGAATCGAACAGACCTATTAATGGAGTTATCGTGTTCTCAACGCAGTTTGAAGACAATTTTTGGGGAGAGCAGACATAATCTCCCAGCCTCTTCTCCTGTTATACGTTCCATGATAACCTTTGTTTGCTGATTGAAATCTACATCAACTTATGTGCAAAAAAAAAAAAAAGAAAAAGAAAAAAAACAGGGTGTTCGACGTCTTAATTTAAGTTGATTTTTTTTATTTGTGAGGACATGCAATTGCTTAATTAATCATTGGATATTTGTTTTAAGTTTTTAATTTTTGCTTAAAAATTATTTGTATTTTTTTTTCTTGGTCAGAAATTTTGGTCGTGTTGCGCGGCTTAGTAAAAGCGGTTTGATTTGAGATTTTCAAGATCCCGTACAGCCGACAATACACCAGTGACGTAGGTAGAGGGGAGGCGGGGGAGCTTTCAGGGGAAAGCCCTCTTCCTCCTGCCTCTTTCTCCTCCTCGTCCCTCCTCCTCCTCCTCCTCCCTCCCACTTGGTGCATTATGGGAGACGTCCCATAATCCAACGCGCGCTTCACCGCGGTGCATTATGGCACGTTTCTCATGATGCGCCGTGCGGTTACGCCGACAGCGACGCGTCACAATGACGCGTTACGGCTAGCGTTACGGTCGCCGTCGCCGTAACCGTTACGCGTCAGCGTAACGATGTTTCGTGACGCGTCGGCGTAACGCTTTTCGGGACGCATCGGCGTCGCCATCGGCGTAACCATAACACGTCGGCGTAACGTTTTTTGTGACACGTCGGCGTCGCGTAACGCTTTTTCATGACGCGTCGGCGTAACGCTTTTCGTGACGCGTCCGTGTCGCGTAACGCTTTCTCGTACGCGTAACGCTTTATCGTGACGCTTCGGCGTCGCGTAACGCGTCAGCGTAACGCTTTTTCGTGACGCGTCGGCGTCACGTAACGATTTTCGTAACGCTTTTTCATGGCGCGTCACGAAAAAGCGTTACGCCGACGCTTTACTATTACGCCGACGGCGACGCCGCTCAACCCAGAAACGGGCGCCTAAGAGCTGCGCTCAGAGGTGAAAGAAACATCAATCAATTAAGGGTTTAAAGTGTGATGGTTAAGGTTTTATAGGCAAAAAAGCTTCTGTGTCTAAATATTGCTAGAACATGGAAGCATCCCGGCGATGTTGCCGCGATTTGGCTGGTGCAGTGCCGTCATTCGGTGTTGCAAAACAGAGCCCGATATACCCTTTAACAGCGGCGTACCAAGTTGTTTTTGTGCCCTTGGTATACCTTGGGCGCCGCCGGTTAGTGTTTGCCCTGCCCAGTGGCGGCTGTTTCAGGGGGGGGGCAAAACATATTCCTTACCCCCCCCCCACTCTGAGAACTGGGGGATGGGGGGCAAGCGCCCCCTTGCCCCCCGGTTGGTACGCCCATGCCCTTTAATTATACCGAGGATAGAACTTCGTATATTTTCAGCAATATCGTTTAGAAGGTGGCTGCAGAAACGGCAAATGTTGCCGTCATGTAGCCGGGATGCAGCAATATCGTTTGGAAGCTGGCAGAAACGGCAAATGTTGCCGTGATGTAGCCGTCATGTTGCCGGGATGCAGCAATATCTTTTAAAAGCTAGCAGAAACGGCAAATGTTGCCGTGATGTAGCCGTCATGTAGCCGGGATGCAGCAATATCTTTTGGAAGCTGGCAGAAACGGCCAATGTTGCCGACATGTAGCCGTCATGTAGCCGGGATGCAGCAATATCTTTTGGAAGCTGGCAGAAACGGCCAATGTTGCCGTCATGTAGCCGGGATGCAGCAATATCTTTTGGAAGCTGGCAGAAACGGCCAATGTTGCCGTCATGTAGCCGTCATGTAGCCGGGATGCAGCAATATCTTTTGGAAGCTGGCAGAAACGGCCAATGTTGCCGTCATGTAGCCGGGATGTCGCGATATTGGTTGGAAGCTGGCAGAAACGGCCAATGTTGCCGTGATGTAGCCAGTTCAGTGCCAGCATCATGAATGCTGGCTCTAGACTGGTCAAGCTGGGCCCATATGGGGCCACCTTAACCATGCTGCGACCAATGTTGGCACAATATCTTGTGCTGCCTGGGATCGTGGGAGGACGGTGTTCCTTCAGCTGCCTAGTGATCGGAAATTTCGACCAATTCTTTGGTTACACAGTTTTGGGTGTAATTTGGTGTCACCTGAACAAGTGTCGTATTGAACCCAAGTACCTGTCATATCACTTTTAACATTTTTCGCCAATGTCAGTACTGTGCATTCTGTTCAACCTTCAACCTGGATGAGCTGCAGACATATCTCTTACATTATTATCATTCTCGTACAGCCTCAAAGACGCTGATATTAAGTTAGAAACGCTAAAAATGCTAGAAACAGCTCCGCTGAATCCGAGCTAAATCCCGGTTTTGGTTGTTGTGATTTCTCGGCTTTTTAAGTAATTCCTGCTAAAACAACAATCACGAGAATGATAATATTGTAAGAGATTTCTGGCGCCTCAGCCTTGTTGAAGGTTGGACAGAATGCACAGTATCATAAACGCTGCCATTGACGAGAAAGTTTAAAAGTGATATGACAGGTCATTGAGCCCTTTGGGACGCTTGTTCAGGGTGACCACGAATTACACTCGAAATGTGTAACCATGGAATTGGTCAAAACTAGCGATCACTAGGGAGCTGAAGGATCACCGTTCCTTTAATTCCTCGAGTGCGGGCCGGGGCACTTGGGAGAATTGTAGACAATAAAATATATAAAGTGCTGATTTCAGGCTTGTGTCCTTTTGATATGCCTGGCCAGATCTGGAATTTCCTTACGTAGCTAGATCTGGGATTTCCATACCTAGCCGGGGATATCAGGCTATATCTGGCTTTATGAGGCTATATCTGGCAGATATACCATATTAGGTTATATGTGGCCAATATTTGATATAGGCCATATCTGAAATCTTCAGATCTGGCCAGATATAAATTTTTATGCGGGCTGTCTTTCTGGCGTGGTACTCGAGTTCTACAGAAAATGATAAACGATGAAAGTTAAACCAGCGAGAAAAGGAAAGTTTCTTACAGCCGGATGCTGACTTTCGAGTTCATGATTTCGCTCGGCATTTTGGGACACGGTACTGATTCGCATAGATCGCAATCAAAAAAAGTTGCAAAATTAAAAAAAAAAAAAGATTTTTTAGGATGCTGCTTTAGACATGAAAGCGCTCCGATATTATTTTCACGACGAAAGAGAAACGCAGGTAAGCGAGTCACTTGATGAAGGGCTTCGTCTCTGCGAAGAGACGAAGCCCTTCATCGAGCATCTCTATATAAAACAAATTTTAAAAAAACGTTCAATAAAAAAAGATGATTGCGGAAACGTTAACGTTTTGACGGCCAAGCAGAAAAATGAAAAGGACATGAAATGTACACTCGACCGCCTCCACATAGGAACTGACGAGAGACTACGGTGGGAGCTACGTGTCCACCGGACCAACTCAGCCGCCTCCCTCTTATCAGCTGACACGGCTCTCCGCGCGTGGGTATCGCCGGGAGCGTGGTCACGTGGCGAAAGAGAGGCGTATGAATGGTCCAGCGAGGACGCAGCTTCCACCGCAGTGTCATCTTAGGCGACACCGATGCCAAGTTCGGCTTCCTCCTGTTTATTGACGAACTGGGCTACGGCACAGACGAGGATAACTTGGGCAAAATGCTGCAGTTTCGAAACATTCCGCAGCTGTAAGCACGACGCGCGTATCCTGTATGGAGAGATTTTAGACTGCTGTTTGTTGCCCTCAAAGTGGGCTGACCTGAAAGTATCTAGACCCGAAGATTTTCCTTCGCGTTATTGTCCAGTATGGAGATGAGAGCGTCTTGCCCAATCTCCAACACACTGCTATTCAGCTGCTGCCAACCATATCAGGTTCGATCACTGGCTATGAAACGTCATTCAGCGAGCTGAAATAATACTTTCGTATTTGCAAGCTTCCATGGGCCAGGGCAGATTTTGTGATCTTGCTCTGTCTGAGTGTAGAAATAAAATAAACAGACAAAATTGACTTTTATGAAGTTGTAGACCAAATTGCCGCAGCGAAAGCAAGGAAGGTTATCTTGTAGTTTTTGAGCAGTTGTTTCCTAAATATTTAACGGTGGCCAATGAAATGCCAGAATCCTAGACAGCACATATTGCCGCTGATGCTATGTCTATAACTTTATCTAAGCGCCCTCACGAATTATGAAACTGTAAACATGCCCTCTTTTTTCTCTCTATATTGTGTGGTTCAAAGTCATTTAGAACCAACGCAGTTTTCAACTGACAATTTTGTTTTTCTACAAAATATGGGCGACAGGCTAAGATTAGAATGTGTTTTGACAGGAGCAATGTTGTACACGTTCCTCAAAAAAAAAAAAAAAGTTCGTTCCAGTTTTCTGAACGTTGGAACGCGTTCCCGTTACAGTTCCTTCTGAATTTTGGAACGCGTTCCCGTTACAGTTAAAAAAGAAACTGAACGTATCGTTGCATATACGTCAGATTTGTGTTTTACTGGTTACCATATTTAGTCAGATCGAGGAAAGTTTCTTTTTTTTATCTCTATTTTATTAAATGGGAAGTACGAATTTGAATGCCGTGATGAAAGGGCACCAGGAGAAGAAAACAAGAAAAAACAGGGTTTCGTTTTGTTGATATATTCACCTTTAATATTCTCTGCTTTTAACCATATTCATGTTTGTGCGGGGGGGGGGCGATTCAGACGAGCCAAATGCACTGTTAGCCCACATTACACGAGCGTTTTACAGCAACCTCACACGTTTCAATCTAACGAAGTGCCTTGTTCAAACTTAACAACAGTTGCTTCTCGATGTTGCTGTCCGCAAGACGAGCAAGTGAAGGAGAGGGTAGGGCTTTTGGAAGGTCAGACTTGAAAACTACAAGTCCTTGGACTGGTAAAGGCGAGCGGGTTGAACATGAATACATAAAATCTGAAAGAATAAAACACGGAAAACAAGCATAGGACAAGTGGTTGTCCTGTGCTTGTCCTCCGTGTTTTATTCTTTCAATTTTATGTAGAAGTCCTTCTGCGAAGGTGAAGGTTAATTTCTGTGAATCTTTTAAGTGACAAATGTGCGGGATACAAGGGTGCGTTCAACGTATGGTAATCTATTCTTTTGTTGTAACTGTTGGTTTCTTTGAGGAGGTTCCGTGATGGCTGTAATCGGCCTTATATTTCTGGGTCTGTGAGGATTCGTGGAAGCAAAGAAAGTAGCCAACCTTGAAACGTCACTCTTTCTGTGTCTTTTCCTTCGACTAAAAGTTTTGCTTTTTGTACCGCAGTCTCGGGTACAGAAAAAAGAATCGATGTCCACTAGCTCTCCTGCACCCGACTATTACCAAGCGAGGACCACACAAAATAAACCCTAAGATAAGTAATTAAAAAGTTAACAAGATATTGTTCTTCGTGAAGATATTGTTTTGATACCTTTTTTTTTTAAATTTCCCTCTGAAACAAAAATAAAAATAACCCCACTGGAGGAAAAAAAGAAAGAGACATCGTTCCCTTTTCCGTTCCAGTAAAAAGGTAACGAGTTCCCGTTCCAGTTCCCCCGATGCAAAATGGAACGGCGACGTTCCTTGGTTCCTTCTAAAAGGAACGCGTTCCAGGTACGCAGTTTCGTACAACACTGGACATGAGCTTATCTCGTTTTATATCTTTCTCCCGTGTATGTTCAGCAATGGAATGGATGCGCTGAGACCACCGTGGCTGAGACATAGCTGGTCAAATTTTTTTGACATCCGTGATTTTTACACAAAATCATCAACATCATCATTAAGGGCTCGTAAACACTACTTGCCATGGGCGCCAACACCCCTATGTACACCACTGTCTGCGCATGCGTCGCAACAACAGCAGCACCACCACAGCTGTCTGGACGTCCGACCAGCACGTAGGTGTAAAGCTCGCACAGAATGAGGCACTTAAAAGCCATCGTTTAAATTCGACGTCCGACGTTCCGCGACTTCAGAGCTTCGAGTCGGGGTGTGACACAGGCACATAACTTCACGTCACGTGCCATCGTGACGCCACGTGATCGCATGACCCATCCCTCACGCGCATCAACTCATGCCCTGCCATGGAATGCGGGCAAACGAGAGGGCGTGACAATTTTCTGGGATCACGTTATAAAGCATTCCAGGGTTCCCATGCTCTCCGTGATTCCGATTTAAAGGATTATATACACGCTTTAAAACAGCTCTCGTCACAGCCGCTACGTAAACGACGGCGAGAAATCCCACCAACCCATCAACCAATCCGGGTCGCGAAGCAAAAAAAAGATCCAAAACCAAAGTTTTCGCAGGGCGGTAAAGCAACGGAATGCGGAAAGTTCGATGGGCGGCGAGCGATGGGTTGCGCGGTTTTGGGCGAGGCACATCTGGGGAACAGGGTCCGTATCACCCGTAAGCTGATAGTGCGGTGGAAGCTGTAGGAGCTCCTCGGACCACTCGTGAGTTAATCTTTCGGAACGTGATCATGCTCACCCGCCCATAGCCACCCACGGGAAGCGGGAATCAGGTGATGAAAGGGAGTCGGCTGGTTGATCCGGCGGGCGCACAGCTCCCACCGCACTGTCAGCTCGGGAGTGAAAGGAGTCTAGGAGGGAGGGCGAGCCTGGGAAAAGGGTTACATAGCGGCCCCGTTGCCGGGGGAGCGGCATCCCGCGAACTTCCCTCAAAACAATCCCGAAATCGCCGGCGAGTAATTTCGTCGTTCATTTGATTTAGTCGGGATACGACAGCGAGCTCGATCGGCGTTTTATAAACGGAGCGACGGTGGCATGTTTCTTGCGAATGAAGGAGAAATCGCTTGCAATCCTTTCGAGCCTTTTTTTTTATGTTTAGAATTAAAAGAGTTACCCGGGAGAGATGTGGACGTTTATTAAGGAAAGAACCGCCACCCGGACATGAAATAAAAATCCGGAGATGGTGGAAAAAAAAAAAACATATATGTAAAGTAATATAGCCCTCACGCATATTATCTCTGCGCAAAATTAAGCGCGCGCATCAATAACGATCACATTCGGTAGAGGATGTTTAGAGCTTGGCAGCTAAATGAACAACTTCTCTCTTTTTTTTAAGTACAAAATAACTGGTTACTTTAAACTTGGAGTCATAGATAAAGTGTACCGGCAGAAATATATTTCGATCAAACTGTATCAAAAGGTACTTGAAGACACGTGCTGTATCTGCAGAAAGCAGAAGAAGCATGGGTGGAAAACATCGGCGTTGCTCATTACAAAACCGAACCAACCATGACGACGGCCATCGACTGACATTAACTTATCAGCCAATCAGCGCGCGCCTGTTCGGGTGCAGCGCGGTGCAAAATGTCGGCGGGAACAAATTGGTCAGATGTCATCACCCTAAGCAAAGCGCACATGAAGGCAGGCAGAAGTGTACGAGAGGCCTGACCAGTTGGCTTTCGAGAGGCTAACTGTAAACGCACGTGAATTGCAGGGAATTTCCCTACACATCCATATGCACGAGTCATGGTGGCTTGGCGTTGGCACAAGGTTGCCTCGTAAGGCCTTTACAGTTTTCGAGAGCAGCAGAGCCTCCAGAGAGGCAGCCACCGAAAGCACGGCTTTGCGCGACGTTGACACGACGCGTGCTATTCGAAGCAAACAAGGTGCGAAACTAAAAGGCGGTACAAGTTCCCTCGTGCGGCGCTCCGCATGCCGATTTCTCGGACATCTCCAAACCGAGCGGGTGCCTGAGAAGGCGTGGCAACCTTGAAACTATGCGGGCGCAAGTTCGTCTGCTTCTTTGCGGAGGTTGTAGTGACGCCAGAACTCCGAGCTCTGATTGGCTCCGACTGAAGGATAGTCGGTAACCTCGAGGCAGATTGCTTCGAGGTCTACCCACCATCTCTCAATCGGAGGCAATCAGAGGTCGACGTCGTTCTGACATCACCACAACCCCCGCATAATGAGCAGACGGACTTGCGCTCTGCATACCCCGTGTGTGCTATGCGGGCTACCGAACGACGTACCGAAGAGGATGCGCTACGAGCCATCGAATCCAATCCGGAGTTTCGGTGGATCACTCCGATAACGATACCCGATACTCTGCTGGCGCTTCTGCGCGTGCATCGTGTACCGTTGCCGGGCTATCGTTATCGGAAGTATCGGAACGATTTACTAAAAGCTCTCCTAGTGACAACGCCGTCTGAGAGTCACGTGACTTCGGGGGAAGGCGCCGAGACGCGCTGGAGGCTTAGTCACGTGATACATTCAGATCGCTGGATTGGATGGCATGGCTCGTAGCGCTCTGCTGTGCTCCATCTTAAGGAGACGCGGAATGTGGTCGGTCAGAAAGCGTACGAAAACCAGGCCTAAGAAAGATATATATATATATATATATAGAGAGAGAGAGAGAGAGAGAGAGAGAGAGAGAGAGAAAACATGTACTTGTACATATACGTGTGTAGTATACTAGAGTAGCTTCATCCTCAGCTCTCCCCTAAGCCTCGTAAGGACACGCGGGAAAATAGGAAAGGGAAAAAAAGGAAAAGACAAAAATGTGCCTGTGTGTGTGTGTGTGGGGGGGGGGGGGGCAAAATCCAATCTCGAAAGTCATTCAAGATATATGCAAATTCGGCGTGGAACGCTGCTTCGACGTCGAATAAGATTTGCAAAATAAAAAAGGCAGAAGAAAAAGAGAAAGCACAGCTACGACAATAAGCGACGACTACAGGATGGAAGAAAAAAAACGACTAGTAAAGAAAAAATATCTACTCCGAAGCAAAAAGAAAAAAAAAGGAACCCTAAAACATAATGCGACAGAGTAAAAAATATACATGCGAGGCTTTTGTGCTCCACGCCGTCGAAATGTTTGAGAAAAAAAATCATAATAATAATCGCGAATTTATGACGTGCGCGTTTATTTTCTTGGCGTATCGAAGGGTTTCCGCGAAACCAATTCGAGCTCGAGCGCGTGTGCTTCACGAACGAATCAACGTTTGGGATTCGCATCTGCTCCCTGCCCCCGCTCAGTTAAAGTTCCCGGATATAAGGCGCCCCCAGGCTCTCTAAGTGGGATTTTGTGTTTTCAGTATAGACCAGTGTCTGCTCTGTTCCACGGGCGCCGCCATGTTTGTTTATAGGGGGCTGCACCTTTTAAAAAATCCGTTTTCTTTTGTTTTTTGTTTAGAATGTTTTGCAGATATTGTGGTGCAAGAACATCAGAAATGCATGGTCACGAAGCTCGGAGAACAGCACCGACGTTAAGAGTGCCGTAAAAAGCAAATGCCTTGTTTTATACGCAGCCCTTCTCTTCACGAGAGCCTGCGTTTGAGGTTATTCTTTCCCGTTTTAATCGCTGAGGGCTACGATTTCTGACACTGATCTATACACACACACACAAAAAAAGCGTCGTTTGGGGAATTGTTTATGAATTACAAATGAAGAATTAAAAACTTTAGTTTGGGCTAGTTCGTTCATAATGGCAAAATGTTAAAAGCGCGAAAGAAACTAGGACAAGTAGAAGACACGAATGATGGATGGACAGCACATGTCCATGTCGCTCGTGTTTTCTAACTGTCCTCTATTTGAGCCTTTTAACCTTTTAAAAATGAAGGGCAGCCCAGCATGTTTCCGCCCGTCGGAAAACATTGACACCATGCCGTTTATAGCGCCCGAAGATCAGCGATTGGAGAGCGCGATGCACGACGGGAGACGTGACGTCAACTGGCCCAGCACAGGCAAAGCTGCTTGGGGGCAGGCATGGTTATGAGCTCCGCCACTTGGTGTCGTCGACGCATTACAACCTGGTCGTTTATAGAGGCCCCTGCCTGCTCTCCGCAGGAGTTGAGAAGGCCGGGAAAGGAGTGAAATCCTGGTTCGACAGGGCTCGGGCGCACGCAGCTTGCCGCCGTACTACCGCGGAGCGGCGGTGCAGAGTAAAGTAACTGTATTCACCGCATTCGGCGGCAGTTGGTACCACGAGGGCGCCACTGTATTCAGTGCCCCAGTAGACTACCGGTAGTTTATTTGTCTGTTCTCCAGCAGCGCACAGTGATCGGGTAAGAAGATTTCCCTTCGGAGAAGTACCTGGAATACGTTTATAAGAACCCGCGCGTTTTGTAGAACGTAGTACGAATAACAAAATGATGTGAGTACAAGGAGAAGAGGAAAACCGGAAGCGTGCAGGGGTCCGCCGATAGCGGGCTGCAGCGAGCAAACATCGGTGAATAGGTTCAGCTTGTAGAAAGTATCGCGTTCCTTTTCCTTGCGCAGCCAAAGCCGTATTGGCGGAGAAGTTATCACGTGCGCCGAGCTGGATCCAACCTTCATGACGGAAAGCGACCTTGCAGGCGCCAATTTCGGGCGGAACATGTTTCTCGCTTTTGTTTGCGAAATGTACATCCTACACTAAACTCGCACGAAGTGGAAGATACCTTGACCATTGAACATTATGTGTAGCCACAGGGTACAGTATACTCGCGTTGTTTTATAACGCGAGTGATCTTTAAAACATGTTTCCAACGTCTGGGAAGCAGACGACACGGAGGACGATCGCGTTGCTCGCGTCAGCGGCGCTCGCGGAGTGATACGCGACCGGCACATCCGGGCACCTCCGACCAGACAACAACGCGCAGCTACGGCTTGATAAGGGGACGACGTTTTCGTCAGCCACTACGTTCTACCGAGGGCATACAGAGAAATAGGACACAGATGACGGGACGACGGCGCACACGCGACGTGTCGCCGCACTATATCTTGTGTGCTCCGCGCGCCGCAGCACGTCGCCTGACAGCCACCCTATCCGTGCCTCCTGGTCACCTGCAAACGCGACGGTCGCTTCCCGCAGAGCGGTCTTGGATCCAACATGGCCACCCTGGGAGCGCCATTGCGAAGCTCTGCTCCGCAAACGGAGCATAACCAGGGCTGGCCAAGCTGCGGCTCCCAAGCCGCATGCGGTTCCTCGAGTGGCAAAGTGCGGCTCGCGGCACCCTCCCTACCCCTCCCCCCCCCCCACCCCTTCCCTCCTTTCCCCACCTGCCTCCTGTTCGCACGAGCACTTTTCCAAAAAGAGAAATGGAACGCGTTTTAAATCGAAAGACAGGTTGCGGTTTGGTAGTCTTGTGCTAAGATGGACTGCTTTTGACTCGGACAGATTGAAAATAGTTTCCCACGTCATAATTCATAGAGTCAAAGACGCAGCTTGGGTACCAGACACGTGCTATCGGGTTCGGAGTAGAGGTGCTGTTTGGCGGGAAAGCCCCGCGGGGCATCCACTCTGCGTCCGCCAGATAGCAACTTGACAACCTGTCACACGATTTCAAAGCCCGGGTTAGCGCCGGTATCTCCATTCCAGGAATGGCAATAGTGACGGAACTTCCAGCGCAACGCCGGCGCAACCAACGTGGGAGCTTGGGTTGTGCTGGACGAGGTTCAAACACATCGCAGCAGGACGCACACCCGCGCAGCGATCAACTCTCCGCCCCGCAGTTTTATTAGTTTCTAGATGCCTCCAGGAGGCGCAGCATCCGTCGACAGACACGGGTTCTAGTGTTCGCATTTCATTCTGAACCCGACAGCATACGTAACGCGTTTCTAGTAACTCTACCTAGTTACCTTTCTCGATAATGAGTAACCTATTTAGTTATTGTATTTAGAAAAGGAACCAGTAAGGTACTTAGTTACTTTGAAGGCCAAGTAACGGATAACGGTATTTTGTTACTTTTGACAAGTAATGCGTACAAACACCGTTTAAACAACCTCGTTTTAATTATAACTTGAACGTGCCTTTGTTGCAACAAAGGTAGATGGGCAAGGCACAAAACAACTAAACAGGTGCCAGTATATAGCAACGTTCATTGGTGAGCACGTCAGTCGAACCCTACAGCTGGGAATGTCCTTCACCCAGAGAAACATAATGAGGTTCGCTGGTTGAACCTTCTAGAACCGTGTACGGACCGCATGTAAACCGGGAGGTTGCCAACACGGGAAGGCAGAGGACCCATTGTCAACAGCGGGGAAACATAACAGATGAAAACTCGGAGAAGCAGCTACTGCTTAAGTGCAACGACCACTGAAAATAAAACAATTAACCATGAAACAAAAACAGTCGTGTATTTGGTTGTCAAAGTAACGAGAAATCTTACTCGTTCCTTTTTAAGTAAAAAAAGCGTTTTTTGTTTTAGTATCGGAAACGAGTAACGTATTTAGTTACTTTTTAGGGGTAACGTGTACATGCGTGCTTGGTACTAGCAACATGGCGACTGGACGGCCTAACGTAGGAGTCGCCGAACCGCCTTTCGAATTTTAAAACGCACCTCTGTCAAGAAGAGTTTTGCGCATGCGCATGCAGGCGCTCCTCGCGCAGCGGCAAAGGCTCGAACTACGGTTGTCGTCCGAAAAGGGAGTCGCTCTACCTCTCCCGCCTCGTCCACGCGACCCTTCCCAGTCGCGGAGGCGGTGAGAGAGGTAGCGCAACACCCGTTCCAGACGCCAAATGTGCTTCGAGCTTTCGCCGCTGCTTGTCGCCTTTCATATTAAAAATGTTATTACAAACTAGAGTGTACAGAGCAAAGCATCAGGACGTAGGAACAGCGTGTGGAACATGTGGGGAGGAAAATAAAACAACTAAACACAATTGATTTTTTTTTTTGTAATCAGGCTTTACATTGCAATTGTCAAAGGCAGTTGAGGCAGAGACGGAAAAAGTAGAGACAGGAAAAGCGGAGGGCACCAAGCAGAGTTTATCGGATTAAAGGCATAAATCGAGGAAACAATATTTTTTTATTTATGTTTTTCAATTTGTGGGGCAGAAGGTGCTCGCACCCAGGTTGCGAAGAGGCGCCACCGTTACACGGGGTGTAGTTTTCAGAAATATACTAGTAAGAGGCTTGACCTTAACGTTCTGTAACATCGAAGATTGCCACATCCAGGCCTTGAATCATGGCCACCGATGCATTTCCACAGCCGATTTCCCTCCTGTCCATGGCACGAATAAACGCATCCAGAAGTGAACATCAAAGATCAGTCAAATGTTGAAATTTCCAGCTTTGGCTACGTGGGCGCCGGCACCCACCCGATTCCAAAGGGTCCAGCCGCATCCATCTGTCCAAGTCCAGAGAGACTAGTTACGTTGCCTGATGCGCACATGCGCCCGACATCGATCGGTATGCATTGAAGGAAAAATGGAAAGCAAAATAAAAGCAAGGATCACAAACAAAAATTGTATGTAAAAACAACAACAACAACAACAAAAACGTATTGAAAGAAACCAAGGGAAGCCAGCCCCAACTCGACTCGCTCCACAATAGTAACCGGCGCCGTCGGCAAGACAAAGACAGGACGTTTCAAACTCGGGAGTTGGTTCTTTCTTTCGGGAGTTTGATGGCGCGATACCGGAACGCCCGGAACAAAAGAGACGAGCAACGAACTGGAGGCAGCAACATTCGCGTGAAACGCGCACGCGCGCTTTCAACCGCCGAAAAATCCTAACGGGGTCGTGTTGTGTGCGCAGCACTCGTCGACGCTTTCGGGGAAAAAGGTGGCGGAGACAGCTTTTGTTTTGTCTTTTTACGAAAATCAGACACGAACAATAATATATATATAAAAAAAGAAGTAGTGACTTACACCTACCTCAAAGCGATATATACACCGACTCAACTCCCTGACGGCACGCCGCTTCGGTGATGCGCACGCGCAATGCTTATACACCTGGTGAGGGCAAACACGGACTTGTTTGTACCCTGCGGGTTGGTCTGATACACAACCGACAAGTAATAATAAACGAAATTTTTTTTAAAAAAGCAAGCAGAAACAAAGGGCTGAGAGACAAAACGAAACGGACGCGGAAAACGACACCGAAGGACTTCTCTCGAACAAAGCCCAAAGTGGAAGTGATATCCCAAAGCAACTCGCAAACAGCCGCTCGGTTTGGGGCCCCTCGCTCTGTTGACAGTGTGGTGGAAGCTACGCGCTCGTTGGGCCGATCGTAAACACGGTAGCTTTCGCCACGTGATTAAGCTCTCGTCCCATACCCACGCGCAGAGAGCGGGATCGGGAGGTGAAAGAGAGGCGGTTGATTTGAACGGCCACGGCGTAGCTTTCACCACACTGTCAGCTTAGAAGTGAAGGGAGGAGAGCGTTAAATGTTTATACCGATGTCGAAGTACTCTGTTCCGCTTTTAGACGAAGCGGAGCGAAGGCTGCGAAAGTAAAAATAACGCCAACCACCTACCCCCCTCAAAAAAAAAAAAGTTTTTTTTTTTTGTTTTGTTTTGGGGATTGAAGTATTGCCATTGTGCTTTATTGGGGAAACAGGAGTAGCGTAGTTCCGGTAATTCGGGGAAGTGGCACCGTGCGGAATTTAAAAATAAAAGTTTAGAGACTTCTAGAGCTGGGGATCTCCAAACGTGTTCGCTAGGGGTTCGGATTGGAGACCTGTGGCAGTCTTAAAGAACATGCAAAAAAAACGTTTTTTTTTTTAAACAGCTTAGATAGAAAAAGTATGTTATAGAACGAATTTACAAAGAAGAAAGAAAATTTTTAGAGCTATATTTACGGCGCCAAACGAATTTGTAGTTGGCGCCCGCGGGAGCCGCCGCTGGTCACGTGGTAGACCTATGCGTCGCCGCCGCCGCACGCTGAGCGTTCTGCGCCGCCGCTTCAACGCGTTTCTCCACGCCGCCGTCGCCGCCGCCGCACAAGTTCGTCTGCTTCGGGCGCCGCCGCCGTCATCTGACTGGCGCACAGGTCTATCACGTCTGCTTGCGCTTTTCAAAGCTTCATTTGGGCTCTAAAAGTTACTTATTAATCTTTGTTTTTTGTTGCACTTCAAACGAAGATGAATAAGTAACTTTCGAGACCATAGGAAGCTTCCGAAAGAGCGCAAGTACCACGTGACAAATAGGGGCCAGTCACGTGATAAATATGGGCCGACTTTTCTGCGGCGCCCTTGGCCGCCAACTACAAATTCGTATAGCGCCGTAAATATAGCTCTAAAAAAATTTATTTTTCGTTGTAAATTCATTTTATGACTTCCTTTTCCCAACCCGGCTGTTTAAAAAAAAAAGTTTTTTTTTCTTTTCATGGTCCTTTAAGGCCGGAAATTAGGTAAGATAATATAAACCGGGAAATGCTAAATAAATAAGCCCGACATAAGCATTTAAATACAAAAATTTAAACTAAAGTAAAATTGAAAAAAAGTAAGATGTACCAACACATATACTTACTTTTAAGTGCAATATTTTACTACTCATGACATTACAAAGTAAGTGTGTCCTCGAGAACTCATAGTGGTTTTTGCGGAATATTTTTCAATCAAATATCGAATAGGTTTTCTAAGCCTCTCACTACTGCACACCATGCCTTACCGAATACCCCCTCGAACTCGTGAAGGTTGTTCTCAAGCTTCCACTTGTACATATCCAAGCTAATTTTAATCTAGCTATATTTGTGGACTATAACCTCAAAACGTACATTGCCTACATTGGAATGGCAAGTAAACGATGCATCTGACATCACATTAACCCTCTATAGATTCCCAGCTATACCTAATCGAGGGGATTTATAAACATTCTTGCTATATGCAAATGTTCTTTATTACGTGTAGAATTTGAAGAAAAGAGAAAGACAAACATGAATGATGAACGTATACGTTGTCATGATATCTCTACATATACTCTCGCATAATGGCCACAGTTTAATTTCGGGACTTCTACTGTTGTGTAGGTATCAACATTCACCAAAGTTTCCGTTTCTTTTTACACACACCACGCGCGCGCGTGCCCTATCGCGCTTTGAAAATGGGCTTTCTTGTAAGAACGTGACTGCACATATCTGTACGTTTCGAAGTGTGCGTTAACTGCGGCGGTTAGCCCCGTTAAGCGTGCTCCTTGCCGAGCACCGGTGCACCGAGGAGAAGCAACACCCGCGTAAAGCGAGCTGCATGGGTGTTGGTTCTCCGCAGCGCACTGATGCTCGCTAAGAAGCGCGCTCAACGGGACTAACCAGCTGCACAGCCGTATATAAAGCAGAGATTCCCCCCCTCCCTTTAAGAGGTGTACTCCCCGCCCTTGTTTTCCGAAGGCACCCGCTTAATTCGCAACGACTCCTATATTCTCCAGTACCCCCCCCTTAACCCCCCATCCCCCTAAAAATTTAAAACATTCCCCCTAATCTCAATTCCTGGGGAAACCCCTGATATAAAGAGAGCTTGGTCATACGTTGGGAGGTATAGGAGGCAAATGAGGAGGCGTTACTGGTCGAAAGCGGGCTGGGCGTGTTCCAGGGCGTCTTCGTAAATTGGAATGTGGACAGCCAGAAGCCGCGAACAATGCCTCTGGCGGTGGTCGCGAGAAACAAAATTAATAAGTGCGTCGAAGTAACTCTCGGTGACTGAAAATATGGTGCACGTGATTTGTTTATCACGGTCACGCTAAATAAAAATCTAGCAGAACAATCGACGAAATCCACAACGCCAGGCGCCGAGGGCCGGGAATCTGCCGTCCGGGCGGTAAGACTCCGTCTGAGCAAGAATAGAGTTCGAGCGGCACGTTCGATTCATGGATCTTTTTGCGGGATCATAATCGCAAACATCACGTGCACCATATATTCAACCATGAAGAGTTACTGGCATGCGCTATTAAGACTGTTTCTCGCTACTCGCTGCTGAAATTATTGCTGGTCCCATCTATGAGCCGCATTCACGCATACCGTTACTGGTTGACTATGCCGACGACCTCCCAGCAACGTCATCAAGTTTTGCGAAGGAGAGTTTACATGAAAACACTCGCTTTTATCCTCGAAATTACACCGCAACAAAGAGGTTTCCTGAATGGCGTTGCGTGCGAGCATGCTTAGGTCCCACTAGTGCCAGTGAACTCGCGTAAAGTGAAAAACATTCCAATTGAACATCGTTGCACCGCCCCTTCAAAAAGTACACGTCCTTGCTTCTACGTTACCGAAAAAAAAGTACCTAGGTACAAGAAACGCGTTGCCTTGTAGCCGCGGATACACTGGATGCGACCCTTAGCGCATCGATTCGAAATACGATGATTGTGATTAGGCAGAAGAGCAAGAAGCAGGGGACTGGGCCCGATGTGACTGGTACTCCCTCAATTCCACACGCTTACTGCCGGGTTCATCTAAATGCAGAACGCGACACGCATACAAGTCGTCTCGCAACGTGCCCGCAATCGGGCATCCCACACGGGCCAATATCCGAGTAAAACAGTCCGGCCGTTACGCCTGTCCCTCTGAAACAGGCAACGCATGTGGTGCAGCGCCGGCAGAACAATAACAACAACAACACACGGGGCGGGACGTAAGGATCTCTTGTTCCTCTTCTTCTTCGGGTCCGGCGGGAGGAACGGACGGCGCGCAGAAGGAAGCGGGAAAGGTCTGTCTGCTATACCCGACGCCGTCTTCGCCGCCGTGTCGAAGCCGCGGGTCGATGAAGAGCAAGAGCAGCAGCAGCGATCGATACATCCCAGGCAGATTCCACCCGCATCCACGGTGCTTCCTTTCACCTTATGATGGAGCACAGCGGACGCTACGAGCCATCGGAACCAATTGCAGGACGTGTGGTGTCGCGCGTGACCTTCGGGAGAAACACGTGCAACGCGCGGGACGCGTAATCACGTGATATATTCGCAGCTTTCTACGCATGTCTAAGAAGGCTCGTGTAGCATCCGCAAACATTCATTGGGAGCTTCGCGGAAGACGAAAGAAACGTGGGTACATATCGTTGTGAGACGAACCACCAAACCGATGGCGGGAGCCATGCGCCATCTGGAATTGTCAGTCACTTCCAGTATGAGCGAAAACATTGTTTTGCCGTCGCCACGCTAATATAAGACATTTAGGACATAAGGGTTACCGTCACACATTCTCCTTTTGCCTCCTCTATTTTTTGACTAGTTACAGGCTGAAACATTTTATTATTTTTCCGTCGCCCATACCGGATACGCCTATTATGTGGCTGGGGACAGGAGTACACTAAGCCGCCATTGCTGACCTTCTCCTGTCTTGCGGAGATACCGAGCCACCGGAACGGGCGTCGACGAGCCTCCACAAAGGCTGGGGAGAATGACAAAATAGATTCTAAAATAGCTATTAACCGACCCGGTATAATAGTAACGATGAAGTGAAGTAACTTGCATATAAGAGGGAAAAAAATGAAGGTCGGTTGCGACGGCGTTTATTGGACAGCTGCTGCAAAGCGTACACGCCATTCAAAAGACGCGGTGTTTGCCGCTGATCACACGATGACAGAATCGTCTGCGGACATGCCTCAAGCATCTTCCAAGCAGGTTTTTGCTTCATTCATGAGTATGCTTTCGAACATTTCTGCGGACAGTTTGAGTATATGACCAATGTGACAGCTACGACCGTCATACGAGAAAGAAATAAGTTTCAGATGGTGCCTGGAGACTGTCTCGTGTAATATATGTTAGCGGCGTGGTCGCGCGGTTCTAGCCTGTCGTTGACTATAGGGTGCCCATCCTTCGACAGGCTCCGAAAGTAATAAAAAAAATATATCGCGAAATTTTCGAGTACTGTCCGATACAACGGTCAAATCAATAGTAGTACGTTTCTACTTTCTAATAGATCATCGAGAAGGAAAAAAAAATGCACAAGCCAGCCAGGCACACAACAGGTGCCGGCTGGGTTCCAGCAAAACTAAGTCACTCAACATCTTCAACGGCAGCAGCACCTGCAGAAATAAGGGTAGCTATGGAACGTATTACTCTCCAAACTCTGAATCTCCGGATGATCTTCGAGGACTCGAAATGTGCCTTCTTTTCAGACTTGGACGTAGTTCAACTACTCTACTCAAACTACTGTAGTTTAACTACTTTTCCGAGTAACTTGGTAACTTTCAATTACAACTGGATTTGGGTAATTAGTAGTTTTATTTAACTACTTTTTTCAGGTACCTTCTACTGAAATTACTAACTACTTTCGAAATCTAGTGCTAATTTTGCTCATCACGAAAGTTTGGGCGCAGAAATGAATAAGACGCCGGCCAAAACATAACACCGACGCGCGCGAAACGCAGGAAGAGATGCTTAACAAGCCTTGGTCGGGTATTGACCTAATCCGGTAATGCACGCGGGCGCCGCGTTTATAAAAGTGTCCCCGTCCGTGAAGGACGGGGACACTCCGAGGCTGTTGTTGTTTTCGTGTTGTCTGTCTTTAGTGAGTTCTGACTCAAGCGGTAGGTTCCACGGGAGGTGCCACTGGAATGACCTCGCAGCTGGGCGCCTGTTCCAATGGTCGCCTCGTCGTCAGCGCATACGCCTTTGCAAAGCCGGACTCCCCCGCACAAACCCTGGCAAGGATAATCCGTTTATGGGAGCACGTTCCCGCTTCCAGCTGCAACTGTACGAGCGACGATGCTTGTTCACGTAATCCTTCGCGTCCTTCCGACCTTCCATGCCTGGGAGACCTTCTTTTTGTTAAAACGATTTACTTGTCAGGCGTGTCAGGCGCGTCAGAATATTGTAGTCGCCGGCGAGGATTGCGGAGTTACCCTTGGGAGATCCTTTTTTGGGGGGCTCGGCATCAGCGGCGAAGTATACGTCGGTTCATCTTCTGTTAAACCAAAACAATTTTTTTTCTCAGTAGCGTAGCACTAGCATTACAACGAGCTGCGCAGTCGTCCGGATGATCTCATCTTCGTGGCGCGAGACTTGAACCCTTGACGGTCTGGTGCGCCTCGCTCAGCGTACTCTCAGAACGTCGTCGGAATAAAGAGGGGCCAGTCATAACAATCTCAACCTGCCGAAGAAAAATGAAAAAAGGAGGAAAGTTTGTTATAAAAGACCCTCTACCCGAGGCAAACCTCACATGTTTCGTCATGGACACCTAAGATGCCGACACTCGCTTACCCGACCCTGCACAGCCTGTTTCACAAATTCAACGGTGCCGTTCCATCCAGCGAGTCGGTGGAACGTCTGTCTATAGCTTGGCTGGGGACGTCTTTAGAAGGAAAAGGGGAAAACTCTCCTATCAAGAACTTTGAAAGTCAATTGCTTCTGCGAGCGAATAAACTATTTTGGTGAAAACGCAAGCCATAAATAGACTGCATTTATTTTAGGCTCGCAGGGTTTTTCATTGATCAAAACTTCTGTTCATTTTGCTACCTCAAAATATAAAAAGTTACTTCGAAAGTAACTTTAAAGTAACTCGCTACTTTTTACAGTAGTTAGTAGTTTACTCAATTACTATTACAGATGCGTAATTTCCACTCTACTCTAATTACTTTTGGCGTCGATACTCAGTAACTTAACTTAACTACCTTTTTTGAGTAATTTGTACACGTCTCGCTTCTTTTCACCCCGTCGTCAATGAGTGAACGATGTTCGCATACCCAACTCATGCACACAATCCTGTAGACTCTTCGAAATGCGTCAGTTCAAAGACATCAGGTAGTCCTACAATGGGTACCAGGACACTGTAGGATTGTCGAGAATGTTAAAGCAGACAAGGCAGCCACAGACGCTCCCGGAGAAAATGCAACTAACCTCATTCCATTTTCGAGAACTGATTTCGACGGTATTGCTAGAAAAATCGGCAATAAAAAATTAGATCGTCATGATATACAGGTTCCCATTATTACTACAGATACCTAAAGCATATCGATCCAAAATTAGTATTGCATATGCCACGAGGACTTTTAAGAGCTAAATAAACAATCATTAATAGACTGCGTCCCAATGTAGCCTACACTAAACATACCTCCACTTGTTATGTGTTGTGTTACGTGCCATACAACTGCACTACATACGACTCCCAAAGGAAAGCGACGAAGATACACCTGAGTCTAAGAACAAATGAAGAAACTTAACGGCACCACCTTCTTGGGCCCTTGGCCAACTTCTGAAAGTTCATATAAGCTCACGAAAGCATTGATTAATTATCTCCCTAGCACTCCTTCATTTAAAATAACCTAAACTTTGGTGAAAATAGTGTGTACGTATTGTTGTTTCTTATCTTCTTATGTTTATACTATTTCTTCTTTTTATTCTCCCTTCTGTTCTCTCTAGTCCCCAACCCTATATTCTTGTTTCGCGAATTAGCGAATCAGTTGAAAGTGAAGGGTGACCTCTTCGCGTCTGTAAAGAAACGACATACCCTTTTCAAAGTCCGCGTCATCGCCTGTCCGCCATTGCTTGATCACATAATCTGAGGATGTACTCGACACGAATGTGACGTCAGCGTTCGACGATGACTCGGTTCCAATCACGGGCTTTGTGTCCAAGCAATGGCGACCGCCAATGTTGCTCGATGAACTTTTGGAAAAAAAGAAAGAAACGCTTCAGAGACGCTTAAAAAACGGTTTTTTTATGTTTTTTTTTAACAGTTTGGATGGGAAAAGGAAGTCATAAAACGAATTCACAACGAACGAGAAAAATTTTAGAGCTCTATTTACGGCGCGAAGCGAATTCGTAGTTGGCGCCCGCAGGCGGCCGCGGAAGTGTGTCCACTATTTGTCACGTGACTGGCCGCTATCTGTCACACGGGGCATGCGCTCTATCGGAAGCTACCTATGGTCTCTAAAAGTTACTTATTCATCTCCGTCTGAAGTGCAACAAAAAGCTAAGGTTAATAAGAAACTTTTAGAGTCCCAATGAAGCTCCTGAAAGAGCGCAAGCACCACGTGATAGGCCTGTGCGCCGGTCAGAAATTGACGGCGGTGGCGCGCCGGAGACACGCTTCCGGTCGGCGGCGCAGAGACTCAGTGTGCGGCTGCGGCGTGACTTGCGGCGGCGGCGGCGCGGCGCGCCACTGCAGGTGCGGCGCGCGCAGTCTAACACGTACTCTAAGATGTTTTGTTTTTGTTTACTTCGTTGTAAATTTGTTTTATGACACTGTTCTTCCAACCACACAGTTTAAAAAATGTATCGTTTCTATTGCACGTGCATTGGCAACGGTCGTCAGCTCTTAGAGAGCTATCGCGCTTCTAACGCAGTGGAACGTGACTACAGCGTTATCGGCGCCCTCGTTCGCAGGGGGAAGCCTTCTACAAATTAAACCCGCGCCTGTTCCCAAGCCGTGAAAGCGTGTGTGCGCGGTCTAGTCGATAGCTTCAGGTGATACTATTGGATATTTCCCGCCAAATATTGTCGGAAAGAGTTTTCCGCTAAATCTGGCGAGAAAATGTGTCTGCCAAGTTTGGCGAGAAAGATTTCCAGCCAAATTTAGCAGGGTCAATAGGGTCATGGCGTCACAGCCACGTGTGACGTCACACGTGACTGCGCCCGTTGCATTATGAAATTTTTTAGTCCCGCCGACGCCGGATTTTTTGCGACACGAACTTCTTAACGCTATAGCGTCAAATAGTCTATTCTTTAGCTTAGGCGTGATGAAAAGTAAATAATTACTCAACGCAAACACTAAAGTTCTAATACGTACTAATTTTTTCATGACATGTAGTTGAATGCATCTGAGTAAACACTTTGGAGCAAATAGGCGAGACGTTTTCTCCAGCATGACACTATCTAGGGATTTCCACGGTGCATCACGCAATAGTGATAAAACGAGTTCACGTTGAAACAATACCAATTGATACCAAAGCCTTCAAGGGCGCGGAGTGAATCCGGCATTCTTCGGCCACAAACCTACAAATTGCACAATTTTTTTTTGCAGTTATTGATGTTGCAATGCGCATAGTTACTCAAATAGTAATCATAGCCGTGTTTTGCCGCTTATCCCAGGGTGTAAACATCATTGTTGATCAAGCCCAGGTTGGATACATCACTAAGTGGAGATAGGGTCACAAAATACTTCCGGAAGGGAGCAGACCAAGCTAAATCTACGAAATAACGCCGCAAAAATCCCGCGCGTTTGCAAACACCAAAACAAAAACAAATTACCTTCACGGGTAAACATATGGCTGGCCGTATGAAAGTTCATCATCCCGGAAAAAAAAGGCGCGTATGTCAAAGCGCCATACTAAACTAAAGGGAGAAGAGATACGAATATAAACACTTTCAAAATAGCTATATATATATATATATATATATATATATATATATATATATATATATACATATATACATGAGCATTTACGGCGATATTTCAAAAGCAGCCTTCCTGGGCGACCTTCCTGAACCAATCAGATGCCATCCACGCGCCTAAAACGCATCAAAAGAAGCCTCGCACTTCGGCATTTCCTAAAACTCCTCATTAATTCTGTCCCCCATATCTCTCGGGGGCCTACAGTTAATTAAATTCAGCTTTTCATACATACCTCCCACGAAAAAAAAAAAATTCCATTCCTACTTCCTCTCTAAACCCTAAACCCGATCCTCGTACTTCCGCTCTGCGGAGCGTGCCACCCCTTTCCCTGTTTCTTCCCTTCCACGAAATGAAGGCTCTTCCTTCCCCAAACTTTCTCCCTGCGGAGCCTGCAAGCATTTTCCCTGCTTCTTCCCTTCTTCGAAACGCGTGCTCTCCATTCCCTATACTTTGTCCCTGTGGAGCCTGCCACCCCCTTCCCCATTTCTTGTAATTCCCTCATGATGATGGCTCCCTTTTCCCCGAACCTTCTCCCTGCCGAGCCTGACACCCTTTCACCATTTTTCCCCTCCCACAAAACGAGACCTCTTTCCAAACTTTCTCCCTAACTGACGTCCTCCTCTCCCTTCCCGAAAATAAACCTTTCACTCTTTCCGACGCCACGCTTAACGACAACGAACCGTGACCGGGAAACGAGCTTCGGGGAAACGCGTCGTCTCCACTGCGCCGCTTTCCCGAAATTTTTCCCCATTTTACTTTTCGGGCGCGTGTGTGGGGAAAAAACGGGAAAAATCGACACGGAGTGTGTACATCCCCTTGTAAGGGTTCCCACCCCGGGCCGAGGCCGCGGTCTGGACGCAACGAAAAAAAGGGTGAGTAAGATTGACATGTGCGCGGGACAGCCAAACCGCAAAGGAGCTTCGAAACAAGCGATAAAAACAAGAAAAAAAATCTCCCAAAAGCTTCAAAATAACAGCGTTGGAGAGCTTACGACAGTTCTCACCCTAGTCTTTAACGAAAAAAATATATATATAAATTAAACCGCAAAAGCGACGGCGCAAACGAGACTGCGAGCACGCGCAAGTGCACGCCTAAGCGCGCTCGCTCAAGAGCGTTTCGCGCAAACAAGGGCAATCGGGGAACGAACAGCGCTCTCCGTTCGACGACGACGACGTGGCGAAGTCGTTAAAGTCGGTTTTTTAAATCGGTATTTGCGTTTATTATTCAACCTCTTTTTTTTTCCCCTTTTTTCCCCTACAACTTGACTAGGGGACGAGTCGGCTTGGGAGGGGAGACTCAATGTGGCTTAGAGAGATCTACGCGGTTGTCGCATTCCGCGAAAATCGATTTATACACGAACGAGAGATGGAAACCGCGCGACGCGTCAACCATGGTCATCTGGAGCGGGCAGGGAAAATAAAACGAAATACAACGAAAAATAGAACAGAAACAGAAAGAAAAAAGGGAGTTTAGTTCGACCCATTTTCCCCGCCGCCGCGCATTTGGACGATATAAACATATCCGCCAACAACGTACCCACCATTTCCTCCCTTTTTTCCCGTCAACGGTGTGTCGAATCGAGCGAACATTGGAGTGTGTTGAAAGACAAACAACGACGGTATTGAATAAAATGCGTACGAACGAGCGGGCCGAATGGCTGAGCTGGATCGGACTTCTTGTTCGTCGTCGCTGTTGTTGACGTTGTTTTTATTTGTTGTTATTGTTTACGTAGGAATTTTGGGGGACATTTACTCGACGGATTTGGCGGTGACTGTGGTCGTCGCGAGTTGTCGAGACCGCGGCCGTCGTGAATATAAAGGGAACGTACTTTTTTTTTCCTTATATTTTTTTACTCGCTCCTTTTTTTATTCTTGCGTTGCATCGTATAATCTGTGGAATTTTAGTTCTGCATAAACATTAAATTACTTCCCGTTTAGGCTACAAAAGTGGTTTGCGGTGTTCTAGAAATAAACCTGAATGTAAAAAGAAAACGCAGGGCGTTATAGTAGGGAAGAGAGAAATTACTCGGATGCAGGCAGATGTCTCTATAGTTACTAGTATTTGAAACGACACGTAAGGTCGAAGTTCAAGCTCTCTCAACCAACCCATTTCTACTGGCGGCATGTCGTCTCCTGAAAGTTTCCCCAGGGAAGGTGGGGGGACCCCTCCCTTCCCTGGACTACGAAAAGGCGAAATTACTCGCGTGGCATTCTAAGCATCGGCGGCGAATTCCATTCACCGGATGTCTAAAACAAACGGAAGAAAAGGAACTACCGACCGCGTAGCCGTACCCCGTAAAGGTACACACCGAGAGCCAATGGCAGCCGCGCGTGTTCCGGTGGCGCCCGGGGGCGAAGAAGCGGGGAGGTCGAGACTTCCGACCGAGGCGCCATTCGCAGTACCCCGAAATTCCCCCGCCTCAGATAATGGGACATTCTTCGGGCTGTCTCCCACTGCAAGAACGCAGACTCGAAAAACGAAAGAGAGGTGCTCGCAAATGGCGCGAGAAGAGACAGCCCAGCACTCTTTAGGCGTTCTCCAACGCGCGTCCGTCGGCAGCAGCAAAGCACACAACAACAACAAAACAACGAACAGCCGAAACGAATCTCGCCGACAAACAACCTCATTCCCAGCTGTAACCCTCCAGCATATATTCGTCGCCTTTCCCGATCTCAATATATAAATATATACAGAAGCGTGCGAACGCGGAGAAAGTGGAAAGATGGAGAAGGTCGGAGCGGCGCACGCGCTTCCCCGCATAGCACGCGTGCCAACGGCGGAGCCCTCCTCCAGGGACAAACACACAAAATAGTAAAATACAGAGAGGCCGTCCTTCGGGATTCGGGCACATCCAAAATGCATGGCTGGGGATTTCCCCTTCGCGCCTGCTTTCCGGCATTTCTCGGTTCTTCTGTCACGACCAGTCGGGTTCGCGAGGAACAGACGAAAACGACAGAGTCGAGGGCTTCGTCACCTAACGAGATGAGATGGAAGACAAGACACGGAGCTAAAGGCGCGCCCAAACGAAAACGGGAGAAACCACGAAAAACGAGCACCGATCCGACAACAATCGCAAATGCTCCAGCTAGAACAGAGTGAGCGGAGGGGCGCGCGGAGATCAGTGACGATCTAGTCGACGAGAGAAAGCCAAACGAAATGACTCCACGAACAAAGACCGCCGCCAAATCCCTGTCTCCTTTGCGGCAGGGTCGGGAGACGCATCGGTATATCGACGTGTATGAGAGAAAACAATAAAAGAATTCGGGGAAAAAAAAGAAGAGGTAAAAAAGGACGAATGATGCGCGATAAGAGGCGACTTCCCCTCACCGACATCCTGGCAGGATTGACGGATACCGCGAAAGAAAATGACGAGCCCTCCAATCCAATCGGGAAATCGGCCGAACGCCGATCTCTGTACCGCCCCAAACTCCCCCTCACCCGCCCGTCTCACGATCTTATTTGCTGTCTGTACTTTCCATCCACCTTCGGCGATAGCGTACGCGGAGAGAAAGTTGTCTGCTTCGAGCACGGGAGTTCCGGTGACGTCAGAACGACGCCGAGCTCTGATTGGCTTTGATTGAAAAATAAATAGTGGGTAGACCTCAATGCTAAACGCTTTGAGGTCTACCCACTATTTCTTTTTCAATCAGCCAATAGGAGATCGGCATTCTGACATCACCGCAACCCCTGCAAAGAAGCAGACAAACTTGCGCTCCGCATACATATAATACATCAACCGAACTCACTGACGTCACGGCATTGCGGCGGCGCTACTGTCGGCACTGCGCATGCGCACACGCTTCTCTTCAAAAAAATCTGGTTTCTACGCGCGCGCAGCGCCCGCACATGGTGCGGACAAGCCCTGAACTTGTTCGCAAACAATGTGCTGGTGTATACAGTGAGCAAGTTCGTCTGCTCCTTTCGCGCCTTGTCCGCTTGCTTGCCCCGACCTCAGCCAATGACGGCGCGCGCTTGGCTGCCCCGTCATGGCGCGTTCCCCTTTAGAAGGATATAGTACTTGGGCTAGTTGGTGATTCATAGTGTAGAGGGTAAAAGCGCTAAATAAAAAAAGAGTCTGCGCAAAGGCTTTTTCACATGACCATTTTTTGCGTTTTTTTTTTAACGCGTTCTCCTTGTTGTCTTTAGATTAAAGTGCGAATTGCTTGCGTTAAGAGGCACCAAAGACAAGCCTTGGAAACACTCGCCCGTCGAACGAAGCAGCGGTGCTGAATTCTCGACGTTCTCCCAAAGAAGCCGAACCGGGAAGGAGGGGGGAGGGGGGGCATAGGTTGGAAACGACTGCTCCCTCAACATTCAGCTGCCACTCGTGTTTTCAGTAAGTGGACGCGAGTCCCAGCCGAACGATGCCGCAGCACTCATGAGTGCATCGCGTTGGCCTTCTTTAGGGTTACTCAGAAAATTCTATACTACGTGCGCCGATCATCACCACTCCATCGTTTCCTTTTAAAGGGTGAGATGCTTTTTCACGCTACCCCAATCACTAAATTCCGTCCGTCCTTCCATTTCCCGCTGAAGGAAATGAATGTTACAAGACCAATCACGAATTCAGTTTTCCCCCTTAATGTAGCGAGACATTTGATGATGGGCGACCTACCGTCCCTTGTCCGTATCACCAGTCTCGGGTTTACAACTATGCTCAATTTTCCCGCTAAATTTGGTGGGAAAATTGATGTCACCTGACCTCACATCACGTGACCTACGCACCAATTCGATTTCCCCGATAAATTTAGCGGGAAAATTGACGTCACGTGACCCGACGTAACCTGACCTTTACCTTTTATACACATATATTCATGCAACGTGACTTGTAATACACAAGGCTGTATAAAGTCTTCTTAGCAAATTGAAATAAATGTCACTGCCAATTTTCTCTCTCTCTCTCTCTCTCTTTCTGTCTCGGTCTTCCTCTGGAGATTTTGGAATGATCTCTCCGATCCCAGTGTAGAAGGCATTTCCTGACCAAATCGAAAACCATTCCCGATAGGAATTGGCTGCGACCATAACTCCAAAGTCACGCATGGAACGCATTATTTGTTCAAGGGACATTTAAGAGTCGTCTCGAGGAAGCGAACAAATTAATCGATTAATGTCCACCGTCCTTTTCTTCTTTTTTTTTTTTTCGAGATCACCATGCATTACGGAGATTATCGGCATGTGCTAACCGTAGTAAGGGACGTCGAGCATTAACGGGCGCACATAAGACGGCGCGTCGGGCTGCGCACCGACAACTTCTGGGTTCGATTCCTGGTGTGTATGCGGGCAGACACTGAGGGAGAGGGGGAAACGAGAGCGCGGGCAGGGACGTCAGAACGCCTAGCTCCGACTGGAACAATTAGTGGGGTAGACGTAAAGAACGGTCGGACACACGTTCCGGCTACCGGGTACCGTACTGTATAGGAGGTGTTTCTCACACGCGCTAAAACAGCTGAAGCATCGAATCAAAAGCGAGCGCGAGATGTCGTTACCTGAATGTGACCAGAAAAGCGACTCGATGAAAGAAAGAACCCCCCCCTCCCTTGAAATCACGCCAAAAACTATAGGCGTGATCCTCAACCTCGGAAATCAATTCTCAATCTGGAGGCCAGCACTTAGAGGAATAGCGAACGCGACCCCGGGGGCGCGTCACGTGGCGCATCAACCGAAGCTTCCGATGGCGGGCGGACCCGAAATTTCGCGATGGCGGAAGAAGCCGAGATCGGCGGACCAGTTAATGAGAAGCGGCGCCCCGATCACGCCGAGAAGAATTTGGCCCCGAGAGATAAGGCTCCAAGCTCGCTCATCCGCTCCCCGACCTCCATCCTCTCTCTTCGTGGCGCTGTCGTCGCTTCGCTTCCCCAGTGTGCCTAGATTCGAGAGCGCTTCCAACCGCGCCATCGGGGCCATGTCGTTTAGGGGAAGGGTTTGCAATAGCAGGTGACGAAAGCGTCCAAATACATTACTATACTTCGTTTAAGCTCAAGTCCAGACGCAGCCGACACTGCGAGGTGTGTGAACCGGTCTTTGCTCCGCGGAAGCCCAATAGCCCTGGCGCCGACGGCTTTTGCGTAGTCGACCGGTAGGGAACCGCTGGACGAGCGCACTCGCGTGGTTTCTCTTTTTCAATTGAGAGGGGTGGCTACCGCCATCTATCGTCGTGGATACCCGTCGAGACAGCGCAGACAGCCGTATCGGCTGTCTCGGCGAAATCGGTGTCTCGGCGCGTCGGCGGCAGCCCTTACCCCGGGGGCAGTGCAATGGGCCTCCTGCGTTGCCCAGGGGGTGCTGCGAAAAGGGACTTGTTAGCCCTTGTTTTGGGTAGTACAAACTTTAGCGTCTCAAACTGTCACGCATGCAGAAGCGTGCCTGCTCTGGTGCGGAACGCGAGATCACAATGAAACTACAAAAAAATCGAACCCCGTCAAAGTTAAGAGCGTGAGCCAAGAGATGCCGTTCCACGCGTTCCAAAGTAGACATGACAAAGCAAAAAAGAAAAATGAAAGCGTCGCGACACAGGTGTTTTGACGTCACCAGCCAGAGATAAGAGACGCGTACCCTAACGGTGATTTCATTATTTTGGCACTTTGTAATCGTCTTGCGGCGTTGAGTCTGGCCGATTTCTGGCGTCCAAAGGTGTTTTTTCGTTCTTCAGCACCAGACAGAATTAAAAGTTCAACCAACGTGCCATAACTAGTGCGAGGCTCAATCAGGTGAGCTTGTACTACCCAAAACGAGGGCGCTACAGTTTGTTCAAAGCTTCAGCGCAGGAGGCCTATGCGTGTGCGTTCTCTCCGGACGCGGGGTGTCCCTACCGCTAGGGGAGGATTTGGCGCTGTAGACGCGCTGTCTAATTCAAATGAGCGGAGTAGAATGTGCTCCGCTGTAGTCGGTGACAGGTTACGAAAGCAGGACGAACTCCGCCCGCAATGCCCTCCACGCTTTCCACTTTGGCAGAGCGAACGACTGCAGAGGAGGTGAGAGAGTCTCGCCTCCTCGCCAGCGTTCGCTCTGCTAAAGTGGAAAGGGTGGAGGGCTCCGGTGGGTGGAGCTTGTATTAGGCGTCGATCGTCCGCAAGCGTGTCCGCCTATCCGCCAAACTTCCTCCTTCCCACGCTACAACGCAAGGTATGCGCACTGGCGACCAATTTGCCCGAAAGGCGACCTCCTTTAAATTTTAAACCACCTCCACGGTTTAAGTTGTTCGCTCTCTCAAATCTGGGCTCTCTGCGCCTCTCCCCGGTTTGATAGTTTACAAGCGCGGGTTTTACAACCCGCTGGCTTCGAGACTCGGAGCCTCGTCCGTAAAAGCGGCTCGAGAGAGCTTGGCGTCTCCGAGAGAGATACAGCTATCGACGCGGTTCACGGCGTTGTAAACATGGCCGTCGCCTCTCGGTCGCGCCTCGCACGGCCGCGGAGTGTGTCACGTCTAAGTCACCCTTTACGTAGATTCTCCCTCGGGGGAGAAGTCGAGAGGCGCCTACTTCGCTCCGTGTGCAGCGTCTTCTTCCGGCAATTACTCCGAGAAAAGCTCTCTATTTGCTCTTCAATCCACTCACTACCTCTTTCTCTCTCTCTCTCCTCTTTCCTTTTTGAACTTTCACCTCTCTTCCCTCACCTAACATCTGCTTCTCTCTTTCCTCCTTCCCCTTGTGGCGGACACAGAGTCCAACAGACGACAGCACTCAACACCCAACGCCGACCGGCACCCGCGCCCCTTGGCGCGAAGAAAAACAGGATCGGAAAGAAGCACGCGCACCCAGCTCCCGGGTGAAACACAACTCGTCGTTCCGAACAAGACTATGGTTCAGACAATCAAACTATACTTCGTTTCAGCTTGGGTCCAGACGCAGCCGATGCTAGAAGCGCGAGCGCCGGGCTTTCAGCCTCCCTGCCAAGCACGCGCGTCGTGCAGTGGAAGCACTGTTCAGGGCCACATGCTCGCGCCAGTAGCATCGGCTGCGTCTGGACCCAAGCTGAAACGAAGTATAGTCGTGGATAAAAGACAGTTATTGTAGCTCAGTCGTCAATGGAATTATTACATGCTACACCTCAAACTATTTCGCCTTTTTCTTCACTCACTCTCACCTTCCCTCTCGTTTCTTTTTCGTCTCTGGTTCTCATTTTCTCCATCCTCCCCTTTTTTTCTGATTCCTTTGTCTAATTTTTTCTATGGCTCTTCATTTCTTCTCACATTCTATTCGTTTCTCTTCTCTTCCTCTTTCTGTTTTCTCATTTCTCTCTCTCAATCCCAAGTCCCACTCATTAGTCTTTCCATCGCCTTTCACTCACTTTTCACCATGCTTTCTTTCTTCCCCCATATTCCTTCTCACAATCTCTTTTTCCCTTTCACTTCCTCACTCTGGTCCTAATCGTTTCTTTTTCTCTTGTCGATTCTGTTTCTCCTCTCTTCCACACACCTGTCTCTTTCTCTCATTCCTCTTATCACCCTCCTTTTTCTTCTCGCTCACTCACCCTGTCTCTCTGTCATCTTTCCGTCATTCATCTGTTCACCTCACCTCTCACTCACTCTTCCTCCCAGCCTTCCATTCTTTTCTCGTACCCTTTCTTACTCCCTCCTCTCACCGTTATTTCCCCTCTTTCTGTCGTCTATCTGTTCTCCCATCTCTCTCGCCGTGTTTTCTCCCTTCCTCCTTCCCGTCTCCCTTCTGTTCCTCTATTCTCGCTTTCATCCTATCCTTCTCTTTGACCCTTCTTTCTTTCTCTTTTTTTCTCGTCACGTTTCCCTGAAGCCCGAGGGCCAGCGTCCAATCTCCCGACCAGACCTGCCCCCGCTGACAGCCACGTGTTTCGGGATCCGAGTTTCTCCATTTTCTGCTTTTGGGACGCTACATGCGGCGTCTGCTTTTGTTACACCTCCTGGCACACTAAGAAAACCCCGAGAGACGAGAAGTACAAAAAAAAGAGACCGAACAATACGACGTAGCGTTTCCAACTCTTCAGTTACGTTCTCCGTGTCTTCTTTACTTCCCGCGTATCCGCGTTTTTCGAGACAGAGGGAAATGTTGCTCAGCGAGCCGCCTGCCCAATCACTCTTTCTTCAGTAACAGCTAGCTCGTTTCCTTTGTATTTCTGTGTTTACTTTAGGATATCGAGAAAAAGGACAGCGAGGAAGAGTGAGTGCCTTCCATTTGGGAACAGTACGAAATTTCTCTGCTTCACGGCTCCCTACCCTTTTTCTATTACAATTGAAAACGAGCGTGTTGGTTAATAGATACGAACACTTGAAAGTATAAAACAGCGAGAGACGAGGACGGGAACAGGACTTCTTTCGAAAACGCGGAAAGAAGTGCTGTTCCCGTTCTCGTCCTCACTGTTTTATACTTTCAAGTTTTCGTACGTTTTTTCTATTGTTTTAGTTTTTATTCAAAGCCTTTAACCTATACTCTTTTCAACCTTAAGCTGAGATTTCAGTCAAAGCTGCAAGCGCGATCTAGCCCGCGCTCCTGACTTGAGAGGTGGAATTCTAGCGCGAGTGCTCGTTTCGCGGAAGAACTCCTCAAAGCAGCCATCTCGATTGCGAGTTCAACGGCTTGCGACGTTAATCCTTTTACGTGTTGCTATGGCAACAGCTGCGTCGGCTCCAACGAAAACCGGTTTTTACCCCGTTCTGTGGAAGCCGACGCAGCTGTTGCCGTAGCAACATGTAAAAGGATTAATGACGCAAGCCGTTGCACGAGCACTCGGTAGGAATCGCGCAAGTGTGTGAACCAAACTTAAAAGAATACTGAACCGAAATTTGGATTTCGCGAAAGAAGGCCGCAGAACCGTTGAACGGGACGCTACGAACTCCAAAACATCACTCATACATCGATATATTAAATGGATGGCCGTACTTTTGGAAAAGAAGGGCGCGATCAAGTGAGGTCTTTGACGTCATTGTCCTCCGGGAGAATTTGAGAATGAGGGAAGCGCTCGCTTCTCTCCTCCTCGCTTCGGTTCACCAGCTCGACGGGACGTAGCGAGGAGGAGAGGGAATGGGAATTGTCTCGTCGGCCTCGTCGGGCCGGGTTCAATCGCGCATTTCTTTTCCGAAAATACGGCGATCCGTTAGAGATATCGCGGTATGAGTGGTCTTATGGGGTTTTACAGTGCCCCGCCCATCTGTCCAGCCCTGTTTTGTGAGCTCGAAATTTCGGTTCAGTATCTCTTTCAAGGCGCGTTCACACCGCCGATGTGCAGCATTCGCGCGATAACTTTCACCGCAAAAGCGACCATCGGGGAAACAAAAGCGACGCGTTTCGAGCAGTCGCTAGCTAACCCGACTGTTTGCGATGCGATCTAGTAGCGAAGCCGCTGAGCCAATCGGCGGCGTTTGGAGTGTCCGCGGATAATGCTGCGTGGCACGGCGTCTGGCAGCGAACGCCGCGACTTTTGCATGTCGTACGAACAGTGGGACTGCGGCTTGAAGGCGTGCATTTAACGCCATTTCTTCCGTTTCGTAATTCGGCGGCCAGGCCGCGCAAGTTTTTGGCTGCACACTCGGATAAGCGGTAGCTTCCCACTCCTCTCCTTCGCGTTCCTTTCGCTGCGTGGCGCCGACTCCGGATTCCACCGGGAATTCAGTTCCACGCCGAGTTATACCACAAACAAACGGTTGTGTTGCAGAGCTTCGAGCTCGCAAGCACAAAGCGGGTTGAAAATAAAATAAAAATAAAAGGTAAACGTCAATTTCATTTGTCTTTTTTATTTTGGCACGGAATTTAAAAAAAAAAGAAAAGAAAAACAAAGCGCAGCATCCCGATGTCCGCCGAACAAAACAGGGACAACCCGCCCACACAACAACAAACGCAAACGACGTGCACATCGGCCGCACTGCACACTCCGTCTGGCCTTACGATGGTCCACGCGGCGGACGCCACGAGCCATCCCAGACAATCCGGCGCTGCCAAAGTATACCACGTGACCACAGGACCCGCGCCTCACTCCGCTCTTCCCAGAGCTCACGTGACGCTCACACGACTTCCAATCGACTCCGATGGCTCGAATAGCGTCCGCCGCCGTTCAAGAGGGAAAACCGGCGCTTGCGAAAAAACATCGGCTCGGTGGTTGTCTCTCTCTCTCTCTCTCTCCCCGATACCAATCACGCTAATAGAGGGCGCTGACAGGGAAACAGTGCAGGGCCTGATCGTTGTTCGGGATGAGGCAGAAGGGTCGCCGCATACCGACCATGCAAACTCCTAGATAACCATCCCTGCGTTCTATACAAAACAAAAAAAGGGGGGGGGGGGAGGATTAAAGCAAAAGTCGCTGCACACACGTAAACCCGTTCGTTATGGAAATAGGTTGGCGTGTAGAGTTTGCCTAATTCGGACTTTAATGGGAGAGCTTTTTAACGCGTATAGTCACTTTCGCCGTAACGATACATTGTGTCGGATGACTCGTATAGCCTCTGTAAAGCACTATACACCTTTTTCAACAAGGGCGCAGCCATCTTGAATGTCGTCACCATCTGGTATGCGGTAAAACATCGTTTTGATCTCTACGCGCCGCTGGAAGGTGGCTACGAGAAATGCGTGACTGTCACACGTTCTTGTTTTGCCTCACCTATATTTTCTCGCGTATTCCAGGTTGAAATGTTTGATTATTTTTTTCGTCCCGCATACCAGATACGGAACCCACGTGACTGAGAACGACAGGAAACAGAAAACGTCTATAGGATGAAGGGAACGCGCTCGCTACGCTAGCGGAAGTTGTCTGCTCAGTATGCTAAGTGGATACTCATGAGAGAAGTATTGTTCCTCGCTATAATTGCGAGCCATTTTTTAGACATCGTCTCACGTTGTTCCGCGCGTTGCGGACCGTGTTTGTACCTTTCACACCTTTGTACCTTTTCAGTATCGTACGTTTTTATGTATCGAACATGTATATGTTATTTTTTGTACGACCTATTCGACAGTACCGCCGTACGAGCTGGAAACAAGTCTTAGGCAGTGTCTGTAGACTCTCTTTTGTATGATGCGTTAGCGTGAACTGTGAGCGCGGCACTCCGTGAGATGTACATCTCAGCGCCACTGCGCAAATTTCATCTTTCCGCCAATTCTTTTTTTTTCAGTATCTTTAGTTGTTGAGTTTACCGTAGATCGCAGTGATGGTATCCTCCAAATGTTGTGCGCGGAAAGAAGACACCAGGACAGTTTTGCTACAGAATGTGCCTTGCGTCGTGGATGACACAAAAGTCGCCGCGTGAATTCTAAAACCACGAACGCTGGCGTAACCAAGTACTTCCGCTCTTCTACGACACCCTCGCGACGGTGTCTCTGATAGGCGCTGCACACAACTCGCAAGATGGACGTCATGTCAACTTCAGCAAAAAGTGTTTTTTTTTTTTTTATTTTTTTTACAACATAGTTTTGCGGGTTTATGTTTGGGTCGTTAGGGGCTGAGGGAGAGACGAAGGTGTCGAGCAAAAGTTGGTGGGAATCGACAAAGAGGGCTTAAAGGAGAAATAGAGGAGAGGAGACGTTAGGCAGAGAAAGACACAGAGATAGAGAGAACATTTTGCGGGCCTTCACAGAGAAAGCGTGGAGAAGGCACATTGGGGAACGTCAAGAGCACTACATCGTAGGGAGAGTAAGAGAGAGCTAGAGAAGGGGGGGGGAGAGAAAGGACTTTGGGGAGCATCACCTTAGACAGAAAGGAATGAAACGGAGAGAGAGAGCGAGAGATAAATAACTCACCAAGCAGAGCCTAATCGCAGTCGCCTCCACTATACTTCTATGGCCGTTAAGCTAAGAGTGCGGGGGGAGCTACGCGCTCGCCGGATCAAACCAGCCGCCTCCCTTTCATCGCCTTCCCCCGCTCTCTTCGCGTGGATACGGGCGAGAGCGTGATCACGTGGCGAAAGTTGGACGGCCGACTGGTCCAACAAGCACCTGTAACTTCCACCCCACTGTCAGCCGACGGGTGAACGGGAGGGGAGTGGCGCCCCCACAGAGCCCACGGTTAATCATCCCCAGACCCCGCGCGCGTTCCGCAGAGGAACGCCGTGTCGACCATCGCATCCACGCTGCGCCTTCCTCTCAATCCCAGCACCATCTATATATACCCGGTCTCGCTTCACGACACACCGTAGCGAACCGCTACGAGCGGTCGGAGCCCGGTCCAATGTCGCGCGAGCGTCACGTAGCATTCGAGAGGGGCCGCAGAAAGGCGCGAGGCACATCCTCAGTCACGCGACACATCCAGAGCGTTGGACTTACTGGGATGGTTCCTATAGCCTCCACAGCGGTCCACCTTACAGTGAAAGCGAGCATAGCGTTCTCCCTTTCTGCCTCTCCTGCCTCCTCCTAATCATCATCCCCATAAAAAAAATAATATTCACCATTTCCTCCTCCTGGTCCTACTCCTCTTCATCATCATCATCACCGTAAAAAATTATAACAATCCTTCTCTTCACTCCTCACACCCGCTTGCCTGGTTTTGCCTGGGCTCGCATCAAGCGGTTATTGACGTATACGCTGCTTCACTTGAACGGCCTTATCTGCGAAATCACGACGTGCTTCATTTAAACCTTGCACTTACCAATATCCTCCAAATTATAACGTGGTTTCCAAACTTTCTGCGCTCGTCGTCTCGAGCTGCTTCGACCCAGATTCTAGCCCTCGCAGCTCACTCCTATGCTCCATTTCACGTTACGACGGAGGCCGCAGCGGAAGTATACGTGACACCCGAGCCAAGCCAGCGCTGTGATCATGTCACGTGACTACGCGCCGCACCGTCGCGAGCCCCTTCCGATGGTCACGTGACACCCACAAGGCACCCCGATTGGCTCAGGTGGCCCGTAGCGTCAGCCGTGGTCCATCGTAAGGTCGAACGGGTCGTAGTTCCGAGCTATAATCAATCACACTGTCCGTCTACGCCGGTTACCGAAACAGAGTCCTGAGCTTTCTGAGGCTGTTTCCCCATTTTGCGTGATCATCGGTCTCAACTTTAGTAAAAAAAGAAAAAAATGAAGAATCACCAGTTCACTCGCGTTAGTGAGTCGATCGGTAACTCAGATCTCTAAGGAATCCCTACACGAAAAGAGCTACGTAAGCGCCATACCTTCTTACAAGCAAAGACGAGTCCATTCGGAAGCTTATTTTAAAATCAAAATCAGTTTCGATGTATTTTTATCGTTTTTTTTTCATGATTATGTGTAGATTTGGATAGTTTTATTAAAAAGAGGTCGTTGAAATCACGAAACGACGACTTCCATTTCGGCCGATCCGCTTCGCCGCTAGACACGCTTGCACCGAGGCAAAGACCGCAAAAAGTGGGGACCTCGGGGATTGTCAGATGAGCTCTACCGTATATTTAATGGAAATGGCTTTCAATTCTCTACTGAACGCAACAAACAAGAATAAAACGTTAAAAAAAAAGAAAAAGAAATAATGCATCCAAAAAATGGCTCGAATAAACACAAACACACCGATAGAAAACAAAATGCTACCGAAATCGCCGCGCAAATTGTCGTTCAAGTGCGATAGCATTTCGAGCCGTTTTGTACTGCGTAAACGGTTATTTATAAACTTCTTAGGAACTGCTGTACAAAGAATACGAATGTTTTGTTTTTCGACGTCCATGAAGTCGTTTACCACATATAAAACCAATTCACGTAATTCTCTGATAAAACTGTCCACTTCCCGCGGCCGGGCCTCCCACGAGCAACCAACGACTTTTGTTGTAGCATTACTACAATAGACCTTTTGCTAAATTCCCAAGCGCCAGGGAGCATGCTCCGAGTGTAGTTACACGCGCTGCACGTGCTGGCGTCAGCAGTAGCAGCTTTTCTAAAGCAAATGTCTAAAACAAATGGCATTTGCACACGCGCTTGTCAACGCTTTATTTTGGTGTTTTACTTCGAATCTTTCATACGGGGAAGGCGAGCGCGTGTGCCGCGTGTCCATACATTCCCATCATTCTCCTTGATGCTTGGGTAATTTAGCAACAGGTCTATTCAAATGTTTCTCTTAGTGTAATCACATCGACCTACTCTAAGACACTTTGGTAACTATATTTGCCGTCGAGAATCTAGTACATCACATCACGTTCGCAGGCCGCATTATCCCCCGCATGCATAATTGCAGTAATACCTACTGCAATTATGCATGCGGGTGCCTGCCACCTGGTTCATTCGTTACAAACCGAGTCAGCGGACGCGATAGTGGGTAGGGTCCGCTTATAAATGTCATCGCATTTAAACGAGGTATTCGCACAGCCAGTGTTTCTAACGCTATAGCAACGGACCCAGGAGAAAGTTGGGTCCCTTCTCTCCGAAGACGAATCCTGCCAGCATTGAGTATTGAGCACAAAAAAAGCAAAGAGAACATACACTGGCGCGGCAGAGCAGGCGCGCTCACAAATACGCGAGCCGTTTCCCCAACAGCGCGACAGCGAGCGCACAGTCGGAAAACTTACGCGCGGAGGCGTGAACGATTTCACATTGTCTTCGGCAGTGTTAAGTAACCTAAGCTGGAAGGGACTATGCTCCGTTTCCCTTTAAGTGTGAGCGTAGCAAAGACTACCAAAGCGAGCTTCGGGCTTCCAGCGTCCCTGTCAAGCACGCTCGCTCGTGCAGTGCAAGCACTGTTTAGGGGGACATGGTGGCACTTGCTGCATCGGCTGTGTCTCAACTTAAGCTGAAACAAAGTACAGTTGTGCAATATTTCTTATAACAAAAAACAAAAACAAAAAACTTCAACGAAACATTGCTTAGTCGCAAAGGGAAGGGGGGGGATGAAAATTCAAGATGATTTAAAAGGTTTTATATCATGATTTAAGTCATGATTCACATCGTGACTTCAATCAGACCATTTTTAATATGATGATCTAGATCAAACCTTTCCCGCAAAATAAATCTGGAAACTAGCTTTAATTTACAGTCTGATGTTTTCTAAGGACTTTTGTGCTGAAACAAGATAATCGTCAAACAAAATTGTTTCGATCAGGCTAAACACGAGCAGAAATCACTGCTCTTCTGAGCAAATCGTTCGTCGCATATGCAAGGTACAATTGCAAACTTATCAGAAGGCGAGAGGAAAGGCAAACGAGGCTGTTCAGCCAACTAAGAAAGAATCAAGCTGTTTTTCTCCTCGTATGGCGGGGGTTACACATCAATAAAAAGTTCCTAACAAAACACTACTTTAAATTTTCAGTAATTGCTTCTTCAGCATTGTTATTAGCGATCGGAGAGATATGTAATCAATCTGCGCGGTTTAAATATACGTGGTGCGATAAAAGTCACCATTTCCTAGCCAGTGACCTTCATCAAATTAATTTTATTTAAATCAAATACATCTGATTTACTGTGAAGAAATATATGTATTATACTTATCCCCAAACAATAAAAACAAAACATGATCTTTTTATTCTATTTTGTTACACGATAATTTTATCTGTCAGCTATAGTGATTGACAGGTGAAGAAGCCCAGGGCGTGGCTTTTTAAGTTAATTCCTGCTTCTCGCTTCGTGATTGGTTCCTCGGCAACCTCATCGGCAAAGCGCCGCAGTCTCATTGGCTGCACAGCGATAATGAGATGCACGGAAACTGACGGAGAGGAGGAGACGAGAGCGCGCGGGAGAGACGCCATTAGTGGGTAGACGTGAAGTAAGCTGCCTTTGCCTTTGCACGCACTTCGAGCGCGTACAATTACCAAAACGTCGGCGTCCCGCGATCCGCGTTCGAAGAGTGAGTAGAGGCAAAAGGCGGCAGCTAGCTTTATGCCTACCCACTAATCGTTCCAGTCAGAGCTCGGCACCCCGACGCCCGCTCTTGTCTCCTCCTCTTCGCCAGTTTCTGCCAGCATAGTTTAGCGGGAACTGCTTGCCCGCTAAATATGGCGGGGAAACCAGAATTGGTGTATAAGTGGCGCAGTATCACCCTGTGCAATGCCCCGTCACGTAACGTCACGTCACACCACGACGTGACGCAATGCCAAAAAGATGTACGGCTATCGCACTACACCTTCTTTGAGAACCCAAAGAGAGGGTCTAGCTTGTTGCTTCATTCTTTTGGTACCGTAGCCTGATATACGTGTTTAATGAGTTCAAAAGCTATCAGCAGTTCAAGAGCACATCCAATGAATAAATGAACGAATGAGGAGCCCGCTTTCCAAGTTAAACTAGTTACGACGTTCAAAACGTAAATAAAAAAATAACAAACTAAGCAACATCATATAAAAAATTAAAGTACCCCTTAGAACGAAAATTACCAGCGACCTTTGTCCTCATATGTCCAATAATGCAACGAAGGCGGTACCTAAGGAACGATCCTTTAAATTTGATTAAGAGACAGTAAGCATACGTTTCGCGAAGTGAAGATTATATTTTGTTTATTCACTTCCCCGCTTACTATAGCGGGGAAATCGACGCCAAGCAACCCGCCGTTGCGTGACGGCATCATATCACGTGACGCTACGACATGACACCATCGACGTCACGGTGACACGCGACCTAACGTCACGTCGCTGCACTAGACGTAACATCAATTTTTCCGGCTAAATGGAGCGGGAAAATTCACGGACGAACGGACAAATTTCAGGGATTAGGGAGATCCATTTTAAAACTTATACCATGCTTTAAAATTTAAAAACAAACTCTCAAAAGAGACCCCACGCTGCGCCAGCAAAAGTCGTTCAACAACTATAGCAAGTGACAATCATTCGCGTCAACCGCGACACACAAGCACACACACACGTAGCGTGTGCACAAGCGGTGAACGCCCGAAAGCCTTCCCCATTTATCCCCATGTGCCAAGAAACCCGAGACGCCAGCGTGTATACGACGCCCGACCACCACCGTCCGGAGCGCGACAAACGCCGAACGCCGCCAAGATGACCCCCCCTTCCCCCCCCTCCACAAAACACGGCGTACAAATAAATCAGAATAAAGGACGTGGGGGATAAAAACCGCCCGCGGCGGCAGGAATTTAAAGGCTCGGGCGAACCGCCAATCCCCGAACCGCACGTAACGCTACGGGAAGTACGAAGCACCAAAAACCGGCACGAGAGGGGCAAAGAAGGTAAAAAAGGGAGTGATAAAATACTGGAAGAGATAGCCGCCCAGGAAGAATGGCGGAATCTGAGTATAGGGAAAGAGAAAGAGGGAGAAAGGGAAAGAAGGACAAGGGGAAAGCAAAGAAGAGACGCGAAGAAAGCTAAAGCCAGAAAGCCGAAAAGGGAGGAAAAAAGGAATCTAGGCATGGAAGAGGGACGGCAAAGTAAAGTGACTTTTGCTTCGTCCTCCATCTTGATAGTGACGCCATCTTCTGTTCGTTTGTTTCTTTATTTCGCTGCCCTCTGTTCTGTCTACAAATCTCGAATGGAAGACACGGAGCCGCCATTAGGGAAGGCGATGGTCGGGACCGTCCCTCCTCCTACAGTAGTGGCTTGTTCGCGGGGAAGTTAGGGAAAGGGACAGGAGGGATGGAGAGAGAAAGGAAGGGAGAAAGCAGGTAACAAAGTGAGAATATAGGGAGGTAGGGAAAGGATGTAAGAAGGAAGGTAGTATAGTGAGAGGGAAACAAGAGATGGAAAGAAGGAGAATGCGACCAGATGAAGAGGGGGTCTGGCTAAAGGAAAAGAAGCAAGGATTCGGCTATGGGGAAAAAGTACCTGGATATAGGGGAAAAGGGTATGCAAAGGAAACGAGGAAAAGGGTATGTCTTTTTTTATTTGACGGGAAATGGGGAAAGAGTAAACTACGCGACGACCGGAAAAGGAAGAAGAAAGGGAGGTAGCACGGAAGAGGTAGTTTCTCCCAGATTAGGGAAGGAAAAAGGCCGGAGGAGAGGTGTAGCCAATAGAGAGGCAAGACGGGTAAACTGTAGTGAAAGAGGGTCTGTCGGGGAGAGAGCAGACGGGTCTTCCACATTTTGGGCAAGAAAATAATCGAAAAGAAGAAAAGGGAAGAAAGGAAGGAAGGGAGGGGGTGTTCGGTGCCTCGGGGCAAGACACTAGACGGGAATCAAAGCGCCAATAGACTGTGACGATATACGGTCCCGGTTGCCGGGTAAGCCGCCAGCAAGTCAAAAATCGAACACAAAGAAAAAGAAAATGCGAGAAAGCACAATGAGTGACGAAGTCCATAACGCGATACAATAAATAAGCGAAAGATCACACCGAGCCCAAGAACGAGGCGAACTAAACCAACACTGCAAATAATCCATGCGAAAAAAAAAAAATCGGTAGAGATAAAAAAAGAGACACTTCGGAAGGGAGGGTTGGTGAACGATGTCTTCCGAAGTGAAACCCCCTCAAGGGCTGACGTTTTCCCTCTCGCGGCTTCCCTCTCTTTGTACACCTTATTTATTGACTCGGCGCCCTTTTTGCCAATGGAAACACGAGACTGTATGCCCAGGCTGAATATATTATATATATAGGTTCTTATACATTGTATACATATACATATATTGAACGCTGCTGTGATCCTTATACTTTGGTGTTTGCGCTGCGTGTTCCTTTACTGAAACCCGAGGCTCCATTGGAATTGTTTTCTTTTCCTTTTTTACTTCGTGACGTCACCGACTTGTACGGTACTCATTACAAGTAGTCAATTAATTGTAATCAATTACTTTTTTTAGTAATTTTCTAATTATTTCATTACATAACCGAAACTATTTTTTCTTCCCCGCCCCCCACCCTCCCCACAACGACACCCCCAAAAAAAAAAGGAATCCTCGTACCAAATCTTCGACGGGGTATATGGACTACCGAAAGTGGTGAATTGAGAAGATCATTAGACAATAATTCGCATGCTCAAATCCAATTATGAACAAAACAAAATACCCTGTTGTTAAATCGGCAGAAAAATCTTTAGAAAATCCGTAGTAATCGGAGAAGTAACGGTTCTTCTGACAAGCATCGACCAATTACTTTTTTCTCAATTAATCGAGTAACCTAACTCAACACATTTTAACGAGAGTAATAGTTATCGACTCCTTTTTTTCTTCTTCTTGGAGTAACATGTACAAGATTGCGTGTACGTGACTCGCCAAATTCAAGAGATACCTCACGCAGACGAGCTAAATCAACAACTCATGTACACGCGTTTTCACCTCAAGAACCGTAGTGAAAAGAGGTCCGGCTCCTCGCGGAGCATTACTACTTTCCCCCGTTGTGCGAAGAATTAAGATACATGTAGGTTAATTATAGATGAGACATGCGTTATCTTATCGAGACGGATACAAACCTTTCAAAAGCCAAAAGAGTCATGTCTTCCTCCGACAACCAAATTCTCGCAAGAACTACCTTCCACGGCGTAGAAACAATGCCCAAAACGTGGGCGAAACTTTTTTTTTTTTTTCTTGAGGTGACAACGAGTACAGGTGACACGGCCGTAGTGGTGGATTCATTACGTCACCCGTCGGAGGCCAGCGGTGCGCTCAAGTCGAACACGGTGCGCTCCGTCAATTTCGGCCCCAACTTTGTGTTTGACGAGCTTAGAGGCCCAGGAGTTCGACGTTTCGTCAAATGTCATGAAGGCGTGCGAGCGGAACGTTTCATCTCGATTGAGAAGAGGTACCTCCCGGCTGAATTTAACGGCGAAATTGCGACGTCAGTCACGTGAAACTGTGACGTCGGGCAACAACATGACGTCACGCGACACTGTCACATCAGATGACACCCCGACGTCACGCGACAATGTAACCGCGTGACCACACGATAACTCCCACTCTCCATATTTCTCGGGAAAATCGATGTAACGTAAAACTACGACGTGTACGTAGGACTGTGGCGTCACGTAACATCGTGATTTCACGTGACAGTGTCGCATCACATCACAGATCATGTGACAATGGGACATCACGTGACACTGCGATTCCGCGCTAAATATATCGAGGAAATTGAAGTCAGGTGACATTTTCGTATAAGCGGTTAGGTCAAGACGAGAAAAAAAGGCCCGTGGAGAGTGCAAATATTGGCGACTTTCATCACGTGTTTCCGACCTACTTTCGCGGCTTCATCTTTTGACCGCCAAGCACTCTGAATGTTCGATTCGCTCGAGAAGGCTCGCGAGTAAAGCGCTGGACACAGTGACTTATCCAAGTACTGTCATCGTTTGATCGTGCCGCGCGCGCTCCCATTGGATGCCGGCGACGCATGGTCATTCTTGCCTCATGGCGCGTCCCACATCCAGGCGCGCACGCTCCTATTGGTCTGCTATGGCTGCCGGTGACGCGCCGCCGTTGGCGAGCACACTCCTATTGGTCCACTGTAAGTGCCGGCGCCGCGCCGCCGCGACAAACTAGATTGGCGGCGACGTTCCGCCATTTTTGCCTCCGGTGGGTCCCAGCATGCACCAGCTTGGCGGTACTTGTTTATAAAATCTATCCAGAGCTTTACTGGCGAGTGAGCGAACCTGCCGCCAAAGCATTCTGTCCTCTGCTATAGGTGCCGTCGATATGACTGCTTTCATTCACCAACCGGCGCTTCTAAAGTTTAATATCCAACCCCAAACTCCACCGGCCACAACGCTATTGCCACCGGCCGACGCGGATCCGGCCTCGGTCGCACGGAAAAGCGCCGACGCGTTGCACTGCGTTGCACGGAAAGCTTTTCCGCGCGCATCGCAGAGTCATTAGTCTCGGGCGAAAAAATTCCGAATCGCTGTCGGCACGAGCCGGCTCGTTCATCAAGGACGGCCAGGCAGACTGCCGGTTCCAGACGGCGCGCCGCCCAGTGGGGAAGAAAAAATAAAAAAGCGAAACTTGAAAAAACCCCGGACTTCCGCTCTCCTCTGCCGACTTACGGGATTCCCAGAATACTATGCTCAGAATAGGCACCCTCACGGCCCCGAGTGCCTTAGGCGGAAGCTGGCGATTTAAAAAGCGCGCAGATAGCCTATTAATTATTCCAATTCGTTCGGACTCCATCCTGGGAAAGTATCGCCATTCCCTTTCCTGCCTGCTAGCAGGGCACGAACCGATACTAACTACGACCGAAACCTCGCAAGGTGATGGGCATGATCGGTCTCTCTTGCCATGGCAATCGCCATTTCAATCCTTTAAAAAAAAAAAAAAACTATTGGAAGTTTGCGACAAGGCGGTGTGGCTCCCAGACGAAGACCTTGGCCATAGCCTCCTCTATACTCACAAAGCCTGGCAGTTCGATGACGAAGCCATAGAGTGCCCGGTCGAAGATTTGGAGCGCGAAGATCTGATAGCAGAGACCATCTCTCGGGGAAGCTGGTATTCAGCGCACAGCTTTTGCAGCGGCGAGGACCCGAAACATGGTTTTCGAACCCGACGAGAAAAGAAGCTGTATGGGCGAGGAACGCGAGGAGCGCGAGCGGACATTCCATCGCACAGGACAAGTGTGTTTGGCGTCCCGCCGCAGCGGGGCGCCCGTTACATGACTCTCCTTTCATCCGCTGTGTGCCGCTCTACCTTTTCACTTTCAGCGGCCGCGTCTCGTGGCGATCTGCCAGGCTTTGTCAGTATAGAGGAAACCATGGCAGGAGCAACTGCCAGAGATAAAGCTACCATGTCGGGGTTGTCGCCTTCACAAAATATCACCATTAAAAGACAAGTATTTGTTCAGAGTGTCGTAATAAAAATCGTCAGGAAAGCAAAAACTGTGAAACTAACTGATTGGTTTCAGATACATGTTGAACTTGGCTGATTCCTGAGAGAATTGAGCAACCGAAACGGCAGTGTACTTGCTCTTTTGTTGTATTACAAATGCCATCCCATTGGCGGGACGGTGTCATTTGAATTCTTGTTATCACGTCGCGTTAGGGCCCAAAGTAGTCATGTACACAAATCAAATCTAAAGACGTAACTGGCTAAACTGTGAGTTTACAAAAAGCGTAGAGCACCACTGAGGTCTCTTCCCTTTCAATCTTTTGAACCCCCCCCCCTAAATCTTACGTTGGTCCATCGACCTTTCGGGCTTTGGCTATCTGGCCCCCAGACCACTGCCCTAGCGGGTTCCGGAGATCTTTGCGAGAGCGCGGAAACGATCAACAAAAGCCCCCTAATTTTCCAGCTAAATTTAGCGAGAAAACGCTTCAAGCAATATTTCGCGCGACACAAGTTCTTGTTATATTGGTCATACAAAAAGTTATGGCACATTTCTAGGCAATTCTGTTGCGCACGTGAAACGTTCTCCAATCACAAACGTTCAGCGATAATTTCAGTTTCAAGTGGATCAACCCTGCGATCTTCCAGAGCCTTCCATATACCCTCGAGCTCCTGTCCCTTAGTGCGCACAGGTGGCCGAGCTCCTCC